>JAYMTH010001781.1:0-13936 GCA_036897465.1 Pelargonium australe | reverse complement strand
TACCAAACAGTAGAGGGAATAGGCAGGGTTTGTAACAAACCTGCTTGGACTTGGTGATCAGCTTTTGCTTGCTGGCAGATCTGGCAGTGTGAAACATAAGTTTTGACCTCAGTAGCCATTCCTGCCCAATAAATTTTTTGTTCCAATCTCTTTAAGGTCTTTGTCATGCCAGCATGTCCCCCAACTTTAGTATCATGGAATTCCTTGAGAAGAGATTGTTTCAAATCAGTGTCCTGTGGTATAAACAACCTTTTGTTCCAGTAAACTAACCCATTCCTAACTTGAATATGGTCAGGTAATGGCACTCCCTGTTGATCATCATGAATCCACTTAGAGCTCATGGAGTCCTGCAGCAGAAGAGCTTTCAAGTGATCCAAAAACTGAAAAGTGGGACTTGAATAACAAACCATGGCTAAGAATGATATTGACAAAGCATCAGCATCTTTGTTTTCTTTACCAGGTTTGTATTCAATGTTGTAGTTGTGTCCCAAGAGTTGCCATAAACACTCTTGCTGCTCTGAAAAATGTAAAACTTCATCATACATTGTTTTTATACTCTGGTGGTCTGTTCTGATAATGAATTTGTGGCCCAACAAGTAAGACCTCCATTTCTTTACTGCCTGCTCAATAGCATATAACTCCCTGACATAAGCACTTTGTTTTTGCATTCTTGCTGATAACTTCTGTGAATAAAATGCCAGAGGATGGCCATTCTGGCTTAGAACTGTACCAATTCCCACACCTGAGGCATCAGTCTCTATGACAAATTCTGAGTTGAAGTTAGGAAGAGCAAGTAGTGGTGCTGAAACCAATGCTTGCTGAAGATTCTGAAAAGCCTGAGCAGTATGTCCAGTCCATAGGAATGAGTCTATTTTCAGTAAATCAGTTAGAAGAGAAGCAATCTTAGAGAATCCCTGAATGAATTTTATGTAATAGCCTGCTAAGCCCAGAAAACCCCTTAATTGCTTTAATGTCTTTGGTGTGTCCCAATCTAAGATAGCCCTCACCTTGTTTGGATCCATAGCTACAGTACCCTTGCTCACTATATGACCCCAAATATTCAATAGAGTGCTGACCAAAAGAACATTTTGAAAGCTTCACAAATAGCTTATTCTGATATAGCACCTCTAGAACTTGATGTAGGTGAGTAATGTGTTCATCCCAAGTCTTACTATAGATCAAAATATCATCAAAGAAAACCAGAACTGGCCTTCTTAGATAAGACCTCAGGATGTCATTCATATAAGCCTGAAAAGATGCAGGTGCATTACTCAGTCCAAATGGCATGACTAGCCATTGATACAACCCAACATGAGTTCTAAAGGTTGTCTTCTCTCTGTCAGTTTCTTGCAGCAATATTTGATGATACCCCGAGCGCAAGTCAAGCTTAGAAAATATAGTAGCTTCATATAACTCATCAATCAATTCCTCCACTGTAGGCATAGAAAATTTGTTCTTCACTGTGATATCATTGAGGGCTCTGTAATCCACATAGAACCTCCATGTGCCATCCTTCTTTTTTACCAAAATCACAGGTGCTGAATAAGGGCTATTTCTAGGTTCTATAAGACCATTTCTCAACAATTCTTCAATGATCCTTTCAATTTCATTTTTTTTTTTGACAAAATGTATATCTATATGGTTTGACATATGTGGGTTTTGCTTTTGGGATTAATAGAATGCTGTGGTCATGTGTTCTTTGTGGTGGCAGACTTTTAGTTTTCTCAAAAAGTGATTGATACAAGTGCAGAAGCAAGGTGATATCAGGGTGCAAAGACGGAGGTAAGTCAGCAAAAACATCATCAGAATTTGGAATTTGCTGAATAGTATAACATTCAGCAATAGCATCAGTACGGGCCATTCTTACCATATGATGGAACTGTGTCTGCTTGATATTTGTGTGCTCCCCTTGAAGTTGAACAAACTTCCCTTCATGATAAAACTTTACCAGCATTTTCTTGTAGTCTGTCAAGTAGGGACCTAATGTAGCTAGCCATTCCACACCTAATACAATATCAGCTCCCCAAATTGGAACTACCATGAGTGGAACTTTGATTGTATGATCTTTGAACTGTATTGGTGCCTCCTTGATTGTTCCCACAGTTTTCAGAAATTGGCCATTACCAACCTTCACCACAAATTCTGGACATGGCTCTATGGGGAGTTTCAGTGCCTCAGCAATCCTTGGTTGCACAAAATTATGGGAGCTCCCATTGTCAATAAGAATTGTAACATGCTGACCCATGACAGTAGCCTTGAACTTCATAGTTGTAGCATTTTGACACCCAGAGAAAGCAAAATATACTCATTGTTGGTCTGTATCTGTGTTTGGCTGATCAGGTGGTGGTTCTGGAACTTGTGAATTGTCAAATAAAGCTTGATCTGCATCTTCCTTAGACAAATCAATATGCAGATATCTAGGTTTGTTAGGACAGTTGTGAGTGGGTGTATATTTCTCATCGCAGGTGAAACACTGCCCTCGTTCTCGTCTCTTATTCAACTCAGATTGATGAAGTGTTCTTGTTTGGGTTTGTGTATGCTGGTTTTGGGTTTTGTGATGGTGTTTTCTGAGGTGGTGTTGGTAATACAGAGGTTGGATATGCTGGTTTTGTGTAAGATCTGTAAGCTAGTGGTGGTTTAGTTGCTTTGATTCGAGCCTCGTGTAACTTAGCCAACCCAACTGCCATGGAAATTGAGCTTGGCCTCGCAGCAATGAGCTCGCTCTGTAAATCAGCTCGCAACCCTCCAACGAAAATATCCACAATCATGGACTCAGACAACCCCTCGCTCCTATTGAGGTATAGACAGAACTCAGTGTAATACTCAGAGACAGTTTGATTACCTTGAGTAAGCTTGAACAGGGCACGACGAGGATTTTCAAATTATGATGGACCAAATTGATATATCAGAGCTTTCGAAAAGCTTATCCAGTCAAAGAATTGCCCTAGTTTTTTTAGACTTTGGAACCAATTAATATGAGAACCCTCCATATTTGCTTCTGCTAATATCAGTTTGTTCCATTCCTGAGTATGGTAGATAGCAAAATAAGCATCAGAGCGAGCTAACCATTCGATTGGATCAGATCCAGTGAATTTGGGAAAGTACACAACATTTTTGTCCTGCACACTATGAAACTGAGTCGTTTGTGGAGGCTCCTGAGCCACCATCGAACCAGGAGTTGCAGAAGAGGACCCATCAAGGACCTGCTTCTGTTTCGTCAGGAAAGCTAAAGATGCCATCATTTGATCCATCTTAAGGCTCGATTCATCTTGTTTGTCCTTCATACCAGTGATTTCTTCCAGTAATTGTGCTTGTCCAGCTTCTAGATCTTGAATCCGATTAGCATTGGTCTCCGTCATTGGAATGGAAGGATGAGAATGAAAGCAGCAAATGGAGTGATCTGCACTCTATCAAAACTAAATAACATAGCAAAACTAAAACAATCCACACAGACAACAGAGCAAATATGCATCAGTCAAAAATGGCTTCCATGGCTATTCCAATCATCAAAACATCTGGCTGCAAACAACCTACAACGGTTGAGGAAATGAACACAGAAAGGGAAGAAGGAAACAGAGACTATCCAGATCTTCAACTAAACCTAGAAATGAAACAACATGGCTATTTATACTAGTTACGAAAATGAGCTGGTAATTTCCTCTTTCTCAGGCTCCTCCTGATTGGTCATTCTTTTCCACTCTCTTCCCTCGTGCTCAGAGAATCCGTTAGCTGAGTTGGATGATTCAGAGCAGGGTCGTTATCCTTGTTTCTCAAGTCAACCATTTGGGGAAGATGCTCTTCACCCAAAACGCTGCCGTTTCTGTCTGTTTCCTCACTTACTTCAACGACGTCGTCTGCAGCTTTCTCTTCTTTCTTTGAAACGTTGGCGTTTCGATTTCTTGATTCTCTCGCCTTTGCCTTTTCAACTGCAACGATTACTTCCCATATTCCAACATACCAGAATATGACGGCGTGGCTGTGTCCGGCGGCGAGGAAGTGAGGAACGGAGGGAGGACTGAGGAGTGAGGAGCAGCACAGATCGAATCCGTGTAGAAGCGAAAAAGCAGAAATCCAGAACAGAACAGCCCTAAACCAAATCTTCAAAAGGGACCGGGTCAATAGGGGTACGTACGGGTTTGGCCCGAACCGACCCGAACCGGGTCTATTCGGGCCGGGTCCGATTGTGGTCGGTCCGGATTTCCGGGTCGGGCGAAAAATGAACAGCCCTAGTTTTAGACCTAAACTCTGTCCCCGCGAGCGATTTTACTTGTTCAATGAGTCATGGTGCTATCATTGGCCCGACTTGATAATATTTGGGTTAGGCCGACTAAAATTGGCCCAATAAGTTACTTGTTCAATAAGTTTAGTATTGAGTTTCGGTTTCTTAGTACATGCATAATGTGGCGGGTTCATATTAGTTTTGTCTGATTCGATATGAAGCCACGTGTATATCAAGCTAAAATTTATTCATTAAATTTAATTTTAAATTACAAATTAAAGAAATATATATCTCACGGAACCTAACATGAAAATGTTAAAACTTAATCTCCACCTAAATCAATCAACCGTCGCACTTTTTACTTGGAATATTTCAAACTTCTTCTTCCCGTTCGGGCTCGGCTCCGCCACTTCAACTCTTCGTTTTGAGAACGTCTCCGGCGAGCCTTACTCGAACCAACGCCGCTTTTCGGGCCATCAACTTTATGCAAAACGGCGCCATATGGAGCAACTGATCTCCACAAGTCACAAGCTCCGGCGAGCCGTACAAAATCGGCGGCATTGGTGACTTGCTTGGCGATCAACATCAGAAGGTACTCAGTCACCGGAGATGTAAGATCAGACCGCTCAGAATCAAGACAAGAATCACGCGAAACATTGGAGTTGGACATTATTGCAGCTAAACAGAGCTTTGCTAGGGTTTCAAGAATATATATATATATATACATATTCAGAGAGAGATTCAAATACATGCATGTCTTGATGATTAAGCTTTTTCTTATCTAGTTAGAATTTAATTTCCTTTTTTTGTTAGGACTAGGATTAAGTATTACTTTCCTAGTTTGATAGGTACATAGAAAACAAAATTTGTGCAATTATATTTGAATTATAAGAAAGAATGAAGAATTTTTTTGTTCTGCATAAGAATTATTTTTTTGTTTTAATTATTCTTAAATGATCCATTTTGTTCTAATTTGATTGCAAACTATGATATTTCATATATCTTGAATTAATCGTATTCATTAATCCCGTCAAATTATCATGACGATGCTAAAAAAATTGATTTTTTTTGTTTATCTGATGATCATCTGGCGCTTAAATTAATTCAACTAATTTATTGATGGATATGATGATTGACTGCGATGATCAGGTATAAAATATATTTTTTATAGACAAACGATACTTTTATTAATAAACTTAGAAGGATGAATAAAAGTATAAAATAAAACGATAGCAACTATCACTAAAGCCAAACAATGGTTACTACTCCAATCGCGATAAGAGAAATCAATGGAAGGAACTCCAAATTACAAGCAAGGGAGAAGGATGAATGAGTACCTTTTTATGCGCAAAAAAAGTCTTCAATTGCCGGGAACTTATCGACAAAAACCAAGCAGTTTCGAGCTAACCAAATGGAGCACAAAATAGGGCCGGCTCTTAGGGGTTGCAATGTGTGCGATCACAAAGGGGCCCAGAACCAGGCCACGTTGTTTGTCAGGATTTTAGCTGCAGTTATTTACTGCGGTTTATAACTGCAATAATAGTGTGAACAAGCAAGGCCCTCACAAGCATAACCCACACCACACTTTAATTACCTGAGAGTTGCTCAAGCACAAGGTAATATAAAATATTAATTATGAATAAATTTTAACATTGTAAAATTGTTGATTTATTCACAATTTTCATAATAATGATTATTAAATTTTAGTCTCAAAAGTCCGTTCACATAATTAGAGTGTGATTACAATTTTCATATATACTTACTCTGACAATTAAATACGTATAAAAAAATTGTTATAATTACATTATAATCTCGAGATATTTTTAGAAGCAACCAAAAGTCACATAGTTAAATTATGTGATGGTAACATAACTAAAATATAATCATTTTACTTATGTAGATGGAAACCTCAAAATGTTAGGCATATTGGAAGACAATAATACCATTTTATTGTTGACTTTACTTTGATTTTCATTCACAAAAATACAAGCACAAGAGGACCCATATCTTTGAAGATAATTAGATAAAGATTTTGTTGTAGACAAAGAATGAAATTGATTTGATTATTATATATTGAAAATGGGTGAAATGTATATCAGTTCAGTGATATAAAGTTATATCAGTTCAGTGATATAAAGTTATATCAGTTCAGTGATATAAAGTTATATCAGTTACAACTTAAGAAAATTGGTGAAATCACTTATACCCACCCAAGTGAATTTGTGGGAGCGAAGCGACTCGTCCGGATCCATGATTTTAAATGATGTGTCATTATCTTATTAGTTTAACTGAATTAACTTTATATCGGTCAACTGATATATATTATACTCATTGAAAAAATATATGTGTATTTAGATATTTTTAATCATAAACAATTCTCTTATGGTCTATAGACTAGAACTCCTAACTTGGCAAATATTTTGGTGAATATTTTTTCACCACTTATATTTGACTTTGCTTGGTTCTTAAGAAACCAAACACTTTCAAAAGTCAAAAGCTTGAAGTAACATTAATATTGTAAATGCCTAAATGGTCTTCATAGTGGCCAGGTCAAAGGTCTTGTGTTTTTACTATACGCCCGTTTCGAGTGTGCCAATCAAATTTCAACTAATTTCAAAAAATATGTCACCCAATTTTCTCTGTATGTACTACTACTTCTCTCTCTAGGCTTTCTGCTATTACATGCAACCACGTTTAAGTATTTTCTTCTTTTAACTGTTAAGTTGTAATTAACTTATCTCAATAATAAATTTCTTAACGCCAAATATTGCTCAAATAAACATCATCAGATGATTTACAACAGTGTGATATTACATGCAACCACGTTTATTATATGTTTTTTTAACGAAATTCGTGAGAAAATTAACATTATCATGTTTACCGTGAAATTAACTTTCTCCCAGTAAAGAATATGATACAAGTAAAGTCACTTTAGTTAGCTATCTCCAATCATTTTCACAAATATAAGACTACATATTTGGATTCATAGAAAGCTACAACAAAGTTAGGGCAAAAATATGAGGACCATGAAAAAAATCATAATCTGATGGACACAAAATGTTGCATCCCCAAGAGGGAGACTGTTCTCTAAACTATATTACAGGTGTGAGCCAAGCAATAGAAGGTTATTCAATGAAACAGATAGTGACAATGACAAATTTTAGATTAAACTCAAAACTTTTAAATTTGTAATGCTATCGGTTTTGATATCATATTAGACAATAGACTCAAATATCTAAATTTGAATGACAAATTTTCTATTTTCCCTATCAGTGTACACAATGTATTGCACCATTTATGTTCAACGCATAGGTCTTTCTGCAACTATATCTGAAAACTAGCTTATAGAGAAATTAGAGAAAAATAATTTTGGTTCACGACAAGTGTAATTGCTTTCAGTCGATTTATGGGAGTGCGAAAAGTGCAAACCATAATTTTATATGAGAGAATGAGAAAGATAGTTAAAAAGTTAAACAATTTCGAATTGTTCAAAATGTAATTAAAAACCCATTTTTTTTATGAGTGATTGATACAATATTTGTTAATAGATAAATAGACCATATCTTGTTATAGTTTTTTTTTTTGCTAAAAGTGACAATATTTACTCACAATTATGTGGTGAAGTCTCTATCTAGCTCAATTCAAATAAATTAATAAATAAATCAAATTAAACCAACACAGAGAGTCACTGTTGCTTCTCAAAAAACTACTGCCAACAAACCACACTCAACTAATAATAAACAAAATAATTATAGTCCCATATAATTAATTATTTGATGTCTAAATCACTTAATCAAATCTTAATTATTTAATTAATTATTAATTTTCCAATATTGCTCTAATTGGATAATCAAATAGTGGTGTTGTAATATAGAGATGATGAGAAGGAGCATGCCAAAACCCTAATAATGTATTTGTCAAAAAGAAAATAATTCATTAGACTTTTGAGACCTTTGAGAGGAGCTAATGATGTTGCTTGTTGGATAGGTAATTTAAGAGCAATAAGTGAAGTAGACAAAAATACATACAAATATGGAGTTGTCAATTTTTCTTTCGAAACCGTGAGCACCCAAAACTCGTACAACATTTTTGGGGTTTAGGTAGTATAAAAACAAATTCGATTAACTTTGAGTCGGATAAGACTAATAGTCTCATTTCGATATATAAAACCTTGAATCTGATACGAATAACAAAACATATATACATATGAATTACATGCTGAAGATTATAATTATAAAAAAAATTATTATTTTTTTCTTCACAAATTCATATTTAATAATTTAACATTAAATGAAGGGTATAATAGTCTCTCTCTTTTTGGTAGAAAGTATAATAAGTACAAAATTTGAATTTTAAAGTTTAAGGTAGTTAATTCTTCTGAACAAATAATTTGAATTCTAAAATTTAAAATATAATAGTTTCAAAACGATTTCAACACAAGACGCAACAACAAATAAGCGATTTAATCTTTTAGTTAACGGTGATGCATATAAAGTTAGTCTCTCGTACAATCTTTTAAAATAATTTTCTATTCCATAAATGCCCCTACAAGTTGAAACCCATTTCCACAATAACCATTACCTTTTCATCCATGAATAATTGGCTTCCTTAAATGGAAAGGAAAATCAAGATTTATAGAACTAGAACTAGAAATTCTTCTCAACCTAAAAAAATAAATAAAATTAAAGCAAATCCACATACACCTTTATAAATTGCATTGATAAAAAGATGACCCATTTGTCCCTAATAGGAAACACATCAACACACACTACTTATAGCTAATAGGGACCCCCCAAAACTATAGCAAATCCTTCTCCTCCTTGTGTCCCTCCTTGTGCAAACATCTCACATTTTTCTTCATTTCTCACTATCATATCAAGTCATATCATCAAATACTTGATATGATGTTTCATCATCCTCAAATATCAATGATTGATTTAAAAATCGAATCAAAATTTGGCCATCGATTAATCAGATTATCAATAAATAATATAATATAACGATCTATGATTAAGCTAATTTGTCAAATAAAACTTGGATCAAAACATTAATTGCAATGTTTGTTTGATATTGCATATGTATGAAATGCATTAACTCGTTCCTAATATGTGATATAAATACAAAAGAATACACAAAATAAGTAAATATGTACGTCATTCATTCAATTAATCAAATTATTTAAGTACAAAAGTATAACAACAGGAATGGTTTATTATCAAATCAAACTCAATTTTATCTCATTTTTTTTCATAAAGTTGTTGCGATGCTTATATGTAATATGTAACATGTAACAATGCGCACAATCAAGGTGGCACATCTTTTATAAATTCTATCGAATTTATATCAATGTGTTATATAATTTGTTAGTTCCATTATATGTGATATGTATAAATTGTATGTTAATATTTCACTTAAACACTATAAAAAGAAATATACAACAACAATAACAACAAACAAACAAAGACTCACAATTAAGGTGACATATTTGACAAGTGATGAAAAAAAAAAAAAAACTCTTTTCATTACATTGATAACAACAATAATGCATAACAAGAGCACATAAAGCTCTCATATTGTTTACAAATCATTAACATAATTAAAGATTAGTTAATTAAATATAATAAAAAACATAGTAATTAGAAAACACACAATAAAACAAGGTAAATTATAATCCATTGTCTTTTCCTACCCAAAAAAAATGGCATTTTTTTTAAAATCCATCATTATAATCTAAATTAATTAAAAATATTTACAGAATCTTCATTTTTTTCATCTCCCAAAAGAAAAAATGAAGCCCATCTTCTTGTTCTTCATAATTACCTTATTGCCCTCCAAGGTTTATTCACAATCAGAGGAAATTTTAAATTTTGATATCAACCCAAATTAGATAATCAACAAATTAAGAAACCCAAATGATAAAAATTTTGATCACAACCCTCTTTTGGTCATTTCACCAGCTCTGAAACCCAACCCAAATCAGGACCATTTGGTTCCAGGTCGACCCGTTCCAGTGGGTTCTCCTTGCTGAGTTTCTCAAACATCCTGACCCGCAAGTCCCGTCCGGACTCCACCCGCTCCATCGCCGGCTCCTCCTCCTCACGGAGGTCCCAGATGTCTAGGTTTCCGGCGGCCCGGCGAGTGAAGGTTTGGGTCGGAGTGTTTGGCAGGCTATTAAACCCGGGTCGGATCCTTGGAGATCCGAATACAGGAGACCCGACTTGGACATTCCATGCAGAAGGCAGAGACTTGACCTTACCGAGTTGTAAGTTTCGGAGCGAAGCCACCATTTCGTTGACCGAACCGGCGCCGAGAGACCGGCTCAGAGGTTGGTTCATCGGCGACATGGGCGGAGAGTCCGCCGGAGACTCCACCGGCGGCGAGATGATCGGAGACGAACCCATAAACAGAGGCTTGGATTCGCCGTATGAATCGCCGGAGTTCATGCTCCGGGGACTCTGGCTCGGAAGGACACGGAGCTGGTCCGGCGCGTGGGCGAAGAAACACACGCGCCGCTGGCAGTTGAGACCGTCCTTGCACGCCTGAGTACGGTAACGCGCCGGGTGGAGCCAGCACTCGAACACGCCGTGCGCGAACTCGCAAGCGTCCCCTTTCTTGCAGCTCCCTTTCCGGAACTCGCTGCACGCCGTGCCGGAGTAGTGGTACTTCCTCGGGTCCCGCCGGCGAGCCTTCTCGCCGGGGTGGGCGTACGGACACTCGGTCCAGTCGTGGGACCGTCCGCGAGCGCACCGCCGGATTTTGAACTCGAACATCCTGAAATGGTCGCAGGAGTATGCGTCCACCGGCGCGTCGGTGTCACGCGCCGTGAGGTCGGGCACGTCGGAGTCGAAATCGGAGGTGGGTAAGTAGTGCTGAAGCGCCGAGAGGGCCTCTTGGAGGTAGAGAGGGCTATAGTCTCCGCCGCCGGGAGAGTTCCCGTCGGTGAGAGGACGGGGAGAGAGATTCTCGACCATTGGATCGTCCATCTGATGATGCCACGGTGGAACGTGAACCGTTGGATTTCCCAGCATCATTGTTGCGGTTGGTTTGTTGGTTGGTTGATAGGAGATTTTGTATAGGAAAACTCCGGCAGTGGATGTGGGTTTATAAACTACTTGGGAGTGGGGTTGTGTTTTCTAACCATGGTTGGGTTTGAAAGTAACCATGGTTAGTTCAAAAAGAAATTCTAGTTATTTTCAACTCAGTTCTCTTTTAAGTCTAACGATTTCATGTATCATTGTCGATTGATCATATCTTAATGATGTTTTTTTTAATGGGTTAAAATCAAGTAACACGGTTTTACTATGCAAAGTCATACTTGCGTTACATAGATTGTCTACTAGAATAAAAATGTGATATGGTTGTACAAAATGACTACAAAAGCCACATACTTATCAAAGAAGCGAGTAGGAGATCGAGATGTCAGTTCAGGCTCAGCTATATATAAGAAAACTAATCCATTACTTATGTTGATCCATCAATCTCTTTACATCCTCACAATAACGTTGTATAAACTATATTACTAATTAAAGTGAAAAAATCGGTTTCACCACATAACTAAATTGTACATGTGTTATCTCGAGTGAAGTATTTTATAATACCTAATCGAACAAATGCTTAATAGAATACAACAATTAAAACGTATTATCAAAATCTAATATTTGTAGTTTCGTTAAAAAAAAAATAATACATCAATAAATAAAATATGTAAGGCGAAAATTTATAATATAGAAAAGGTACCATATTGTAATGAATTATAACAGATGGATATAGTAACTATCTAACCATAGTGGTAAACATTTTTGGGGAAATGCTAGAGTTACGGGGGTGTTTTGGAGCTACTGAAGTACAGTACACGTGGCGTTCACATGTAGTTTTAGAATCTATTGTGACAGTTGCGACTCCATGCGAGGATATTGTTGCCACGTGGAAAAAGAATGTGTCCAAGTTCAGTCTATTTTACTGACCGCCTGTTACTTTTACGGATTCACAAGTTTCGAATCCGACTATACATTTTATTATTTAATTAATAAATCTCTAAATTTCTGTTTTAAATATTTAAAAAAACTAACCTATTCGTAGCTCACAACTTGAATCTGAATATTTGTAACCCAAACTAAAATTTCGAGAGCTAGACAAAATGGATTCGGCCAAATTCTAAGTTGAATTGAGTTTATCTTAAGCAAACTGTGAGTCAAACAATCTGCTATGAACTCGTACGTGGACAACCAGATTTAAGTATATTTAATTTATATTTAATCGGGTTTTTTTACTAACTCATTCCCTCTAATGATGGGATTGAGATCATGCCGAACATGTTTATCCCGTTCAATAAATTTGCTTAAATTGATCATAAATGAATCGTACGTGTAACCCGTTTATTGGCTTAAATTATAATTTCTCAAACATATTGTCTAAAATAACTCATATATATTAAACATGTCAAGTATATCGTGTCGATGTGACGGTCATCGTAAATTCATTTGTTTAAAAGTGTCGGTAGGTCATGTATTTTTAAACCCAATAAATTAAACGTGTTAGCGGTGTCCACAAGCTCTCAAATACACCGGCTTCAATTTCGATTCATTTAACATGATACTAAACTTTCAACACAAACATTCAAACACGAATAGTTACCTACAACACTTTTTTTTTTAAAAAAAATATTGCAATACTCACAAAACTCAAATAAATTCTCTCTAATGTTCCATCAACAATAGTAGGTGAAATATTTACTCTCATTTAAAATTTTTTTCTTGAAACAAAATGTTTGGATATTTGATCCAAATAATGAACCAACTTGTCTCCTAATGAAGTATAAAATCAAAACCATTTAAAGCATATCATTCATGAAGAGTCCAATAATATCCACAACAAACAAAACCTTCATAGTAAATATCATGTGATCAAAATGAGATTGGCTCATTAGGGTTTATAATGTCCATCAAATGTCTAGCTATGTCCTTTCTTGCCAATTAATTATTTTCCATTAAAAACCAAGTGCTATAAACTGAAAATCAAAATCAAATTATCAATATATAGAATCATTTTTTAAAAAAATCTGAATTTTTTATTGTCCTCTACTTAATCAATCCCCGCCATCTATGAGTTGTGTTTGAATGTCTTCGTCGGAGTTAACTCGACTTAGATCATTTTAACTATTTTCTATCGCTCATATGAAAGGAAGGTTGTTTATGTTTTTGTTTGTTGGTCGACGAATAATATCTTGACGTCTTTTTTACTTATATTTTTAACGGAAAAAAAAAACTTAATATTAATAGTTAAATAAGCTGACAATTTGTGCTTTAGTTCAAATTCGGGTTGAGAATTAGATATCCGAACATAATCCGAAGTAATGCAAGTTATCCACAAATTCATATTCAAATTGAGCTCTAATAGCTATCAAGCTATTGTCAATTCAAAATCTAAATAATTTATTGGTCTTCTAATTAATCAACATCACCACCTTACCAATTTATTTTCTTCCCTCTACTTAACCTACAATATTATTACATATTCCAAGAAGAAGAAACCCATATTTTTTTGTGGGCCACAACCATAAATAGAAATATTTATTTGATGAAAAAGTAAATAATAAACTTAAATTCTCAACCATTTAAATAAATTTTGTCAACTCGATCAAAGATGGTAGTGGCATTTTGGTCTAAAGTTATAATTAAAGAGTAATGTACATTTATTATAGTTCACTAAGGACCCAAT
>JAYMTH010001780.1:0-13938 GCA_036897465.1 Pelargonium australe | reverse complement strand
GTAGGTATCGACGAGGTGAAGAAGCAGCTTAAATATCGGAGCAATCCAACGGTCGAATCTCCGTGGATGGCCGTTGCAAGGTAGCTGGTTCAAGCTGGAATTTTCCAGCAAAACCCTCTCTCTCTCTTTTTGTTTTTCGAAAATCGGTATTGGCACGACTACAGCAACAACATCAAGTTCCAATTTTTTCTGTAGGCCTTCTACAGAATATTGCTAAAGCCACATTCAGTAGCTTAATTAAAGAAGACAGTAGCTGTATTGAATGGCTTAACAAGCAAGCTAAGAATTCAGTTGTATATGTGAGTATGGGAAGTTTCGCCACCATTGATGAGAAAGAGCTCGTTGAAATGGCATGGGGCCTAGCAAACAGCAATCAACCTTTCCTGTGGGTGATTCGATCAGACACAAATGCAGGTTCACAATGGATAGAGCTACTTCCAAATGTTCTCAAAGAAGCAATTGAAGGAAGGGGTTATATTGTGAAATGGGCACCCCAAAGGGAGGTGTTGGCACATTATCAGTTGGAGGATTTTGGAGTCATTGTGGATGGAATTCAGTCCTTGAAAGTATTAGCGAAGGAGTTCCATTGATATGCAGACCATGGTTTGCGGACCAGAGGATAAATGCTAGGTACTTGAGCCAAGTGTGGAAGGTAGGTATGCAATTGAAAGATGGTTTCGAGAGAGGAGAGATAGAGAGAGCTGTGAGAAAGCTAATGGTGGAAAAAGAAGGGGATGATATGAGGAAGAGATCAATGGATTTGAAGGAACAGACTGAGATCAGTATCAGAGAGGGTGGTTCTTCCTATAATTCCTTGTCTAAGTTGGTAGAATTTATCATGTAACTCCATTTCCAAATGTACCATCAATGAGGTGTTGGGCTATAATGTTGTCAATACACGAACAATCTAATTAAGCAAGTTCTGTATCTAGAATTGCATTAATGTTCAATGGTTTATAACAAAAATAAGTACTTTCAAGAAATATCTTCCTCACCACAAGTGTTGCTAATTTCATAGCTTACGTCACACACACAATCCAAGACAAGAAGAATGTCGCATGACCCTCCAAAGTAATTCAAAATGTTAATTAAAACAGTTTTACCCTCTTTATCAGTTCCATATTTTTCATTGTTTAGTAAACAATGGGTTATTTAGATTTGTGTTTCCATTATATTTGAGAAACTATATATATCAATCACTAAAAGCCTAATATTTGTGAATTTTGTTGCAGGTCATTCTCTAATAAACTGTCATTTTCCTCTTACCAGATAAGGAACACTACACCAGCAGTAATATCAGCTTCTGATCTTCTCTATATATAGGCCTTATGAACAAATTACAAAAGCTTCCTAAAAAGCTTATTTAACAAGGATGCTGGTAATATCAATTATCAGATGGCTTGAAAAGAAAATACGGAGCACTGATCAGTCCTATATATTAACTTTGAAAGTATTGTTTTTATGGATGAATAAAGCTTACCAAAATGCTACCAAACTGACTCAAGTGTCTTGCACTAACCCTCTGGTAATAAAGGCTGCTTGATGCTGGCCAACATGATCTGGATAGAGCGGAGATATATAGAGAATTCACATTTATAAACAGGCACGCACCAAGCCGGTGAAATTTATGATACATTAATATGGTGATGCCTGAAAATCCATAAACAACATTTAAGTCAGTTCAATGTTATGAAGAAGAAGCCTGATTCTGTTACATATAATACACTCATGCACTAAGTTGACTAGTTAAGCTAAAGCTTGATTCTAAGTTTTGAGTTGCAAGATATGGGTTCAGACATTTCAAACAGAACAGACTAGTTCTTTTGAAATGAAAAGGGATATTAATTACACAATTTAACCTTGTTGAACAAACTCTTTTGAAGATACTAGCAAAAAACTGGTTTGAAAATTTATTTAAGCCCAATTTACCTATTGAGTCTTTCAATGGATTTGTAACCTATATACTTCTTAAAATTAATTAAAGAAATTGATTAATGTGTAAGATACACAATAGAATACTCCTGTAATATCTCACCATCATGGATATCCACTTCCCCACCATCTTAAGATGCATTTCTAATTAAAAATAAAATGGGCACAAAGATAATGAAAGGGAATCAAATTTTAAGATGCATTAAAATTCTTGATGCTCCATACCAGAAAGGACAAATACATGGGTCAATAGTCCGAGTATTTGTTTAGTAATACATGCAGTTGTTGAGGAATCACACACAATCTATCCTGTGTTAGCTGGGAACTACTTAACCAAAAGAGAAAGTGAACAGTCATTTTAAGAAGAAGAGAAGCATTTAGCTGGAAAGCAAGAGGAAGAGAAAGAACCAAATCAGTGAAATCAGTTAGGACAAGGCCATGGAAGGAGTTGTTGGACGAATTCGGAAACGGGTGGTGCTAGTTCCACTGTCAGCCCACAGTCATCTGAACTCAATGCTCCAGCTAGCCACTCTTCTTCATTCCAAGGGCTTTTCCATCACAGTAGTTCACACCCAGTGGAATCCTCCAAATCCATCCAACCATCCTAGTTTTGTGTTTTTACCCATACCCGACTCAAAAAACCCTGTTACAGTGGATTTTGTAGCTCAAATATGGTCTCTTAACCTTCACTGTGAAGCACCTTTCCGTGAATTGCTCGGACAGATGATAATGGGACAACAACTAGATCAGCAGCTTGATGAGATTGCTTGCGTCATTTATGATGGATTCATGTACTTTGTAGACTCTGTGGCTAATCATTTCAAGCTTCCAAGCATCATCTTTCGAGCCACCAATGCAGTTAATGTGCTATCTTACTCTAAATATCCTGAACTTCAAGAACAAGGTCATGTACCATTGCCAGGTAAGATCTAATATATATAGTGTCTCCACATGCTTCTTCCTTTTAACTTTCTGAGGCATGTCAAGATTTTAAAAAATGTTTCTTGATTAACAGTTGTGCTATTCCCATTCAGATTCTATTCTGCAGGATCTAATACCTGGGCTGCATCCCCTTGTGTACAAGGATCTACCTATTTCCACAATGGAAAATGTGAAGTCCTATGTGCAACTCATATCTAATGTGTGGAGTATAAGATCATCTTCAGCCATAATCTGGAACACAGTGGCCTGTCTCGAACAATCAGTATTGGCACAACTACAGCAACAACATCAAATTCCAATCTTTTCTGTAGGCCCTCTACAGAACATTGCTAAAGCCACTTTCAGTGGCTTAATTAAAGAAGACAGTAACTGTCTTGAATGGCTTAACAAGCATACGAAGAATTCAGTCCTGTATGTGAGCATTGGAAGTGTGGCCAACATAAATGAGAAAGAGCTCGTTGAAATGGCATGGGGTCTAGCAAACAGCAATCAGCCTTTCTTGTGGGTGATTCGACCAGGCTCAGTTGCAGGTTCAGAATGGATAGAGCTGCTTCCAAACGATTTCGAAGAAGCAACCAAAGAAAGGGGTTATATTGTGAAATGGGCACCCCAAAGGGAGGTTTTAGCACATTTTGCAGTTGGAGGATTTTGGAGTCATTGTGGATGGAATTCAATCCTTGAAAGTATTAGTGAAGGAGTTCCATTGATATGCAGACCATCGTTTGCGGACCAGAGGATAAATGCAAGATACTTGAGCCATGTATGGAAGGTAGGCATGCAATTGGAAGATGGTTTCAAGAGAGAGGAGATAGAGAGAGCTGTGAGAAAGCTAATGGTGGAAAAAGAAGGGGGTGATATGAGGAAGAGATCAATGGATTTGAAGGGACAGATTGAGATCAGTATCAGAGAGGGTGGTTCTTCCTATAATTCCTTGACTAAGTTGGTAGAATTTATCATGTAACTCCATTTTCACATATGCGATCAATGAGATATTGGGCTATATAAGCTTGTCAAAACTCAAAACAATAAAATATAGCATGTTCTATCTAGAATTGCATAGCCTGTTCAAATGTTCTGAACATTATGTTCTATGTTTATTTCCTAGTAATACCTGTAACTATGTGAGGAGAGCAACTACCACACAAGACTAGACCAGATAAAAGAGTTCCTAATTATAAGTTTATTCTTACAATAATACATAAACAAAATTCAATCGGTTTTTTATTATTTAAATAGAGTCAGATAAAACAGTTAATAATTTTTAAATTAAAGATGTTTTGTAAAGTTAATAAAGTTTATTTCCCTAATGTTGGAGCTGCACAATGGCAAACTCCTATAATCTCTCACCATTGTGGCAATCTACTTCTCACTCACCACGCCCCTCTTTTAGATAATTAAAAATTTAAAAGGCAACAATGATAAAATGAAAATGAATCACATTTGAGCACATTACTGTCCTTCTCCTCACATGATTTGATGCTCCAAGTCAGAAAAGATAAACCATGAGTCAGCAGTGCAAAAAATCAGTATAACAATCTATCTTATTCCTCAGATCTATTGCCAAGAAGGAGAAAAAAAATACATTTACCTGGAAACAGAGATACAAAAAATTCATACCACTGAAACCAGGACGAGGTTATGGAAGAAGTTGTTGGACACAAAGGAAAGCGGGTGGTGCTAATGGCACTGCCGTACCAAGGTCATCTTAACCCATTGCTCCAGCTAGCAACTCTTCTTCATTCCAAGGCTTTTTCCATCACTATAGTTCACACTCTACACAACCCTCCAAATCCAACTAACCATCCTGATTTTGTGTTTTTACCCATACCCGACTCAGAAGCCCCTGATACACTGGATTTTGCAGCTCTAGTGTTGTCTCTTAACATCAACTGTGAGGCACCATTCCGTAAATTGCTAGGACAGATGATAACGGAACAACAAGAAGATCAGCAGCTTGATGAGATTGCTTGCATCATTCATGATGGGTTCATGTACTTTGCAGACTCTGTGGCTAATCACTTCAAGCTTCCAAGCATCATCTTCCACACCACCAGTGCAGTTAATGTGCTATGTCACAGCAAATATCCTAAACTTCAAGAACAAGGTCATGTACCATTGCCAGGTAAGATCTGACATATTTTCTCCATAATAACATTCTGAAGCTTGCCAAGATTAAAAGAAAATGTTTTTGATAAACAGTTATGTTGTTCGGATGCAGATTCTATGTTGCAGGATCCAATACCTGGCCTTTATCCCCTCATATATAAGGATCTACCTATTACCACAATGAGGAATGTAAAGTCCTATTTGCAACTCATATACAAGGTGTGGAGTGTAAGATCAGCTTCAGCCATTATCTGGAACACATTGGACTGCCTGGAACAATCCGTATTGACACGACTACAGCAACATCATCAAGTTCCGGTCTTTTCTGTGGGCCCTCTACAGAATATTGCTAAAGCCACTTTCAGTAGCTTAATCAAAGAAGACAATAGCTGTATTGAATGGCTTGACAAGCAAACAAAGAATTCAGTTCTATATGTGAGCATTGGAAGTGTGGCCACCGTAACTGAGAAAGAGCTTATTGAAATGGCATGGGGCCTAGCAAACAGCAAGCAGCCTTTTTTATGGGTGATCCGACCAGGCTCAGTTGCAGATTCAGAATGGATAGAGCTGCTTCCAAATGATTTTAAAGAAGCAACTGAAGAAAGAGGTTATATTGTCAAATGGGCACCACAAAGGAAGGTGTTGGCACACTTTGCAGTAGGAGGATTTTGGAGTCATTGTGGATGGAATTCAACCCTTGAAACTCTTAGTGAAGGAGTTCCAGTAATATGCAAACCATGTTTGGGGGATCAGAGGATTAATGCAAGGTACTTGAGCCAAGTATGGAAAGTAGGCCTGCAGTTGGGAAATGGTTTCGCGCGAGGGGAGATAGAAAGAGCTGTGAGACTAATAATGGGGGGAAAAGAAAGTGTGGAAATGAGGAAGAGGTCAATGGATATGAAGGAACAAATAGAGATCAGTATCAGAGAGGGTGGTTCTTCTTACAATTCATTGTCTAAGTTGGTGGAGTTTATCATGTAACTCAAATTCTTTCCATCTACTAGACATGAGATGTCAGGCTATAAGCTTGTAAGAAATGGGATGGCATGTATCCAGAATAGCATAAGCCTGTTAAAATGTTCAATTTCTACTTCCTATCAATACATGTAGCAAGTGTGAGGACATTAGCTACCATAAAACACCAACCAGTCACTTAATTTGTAATATGACCATTCATGAAATCCAACTGATTGTTTATTTAGCATTAAACCAACTAAATGATGGTTTTCACAGAGTTCAACCAAATTTATTAGTCACTCCATCCTAAAATAATTGTCCATTCTCCATTAATCATGAAAACAAGCAAACCTAAGTTGGCTCTACTATATAAAATCATCATCCAACTGCTAATGAAACGAGTTTAGGATCTTAGAATTAGTGACAACAAACACATATATTAACATTTCTGAATATTGAATGACCATTTCATTAGAGATCTCCTGTCACATGGGACATAGCACCATATTGTGCTATCTGTGTGTTTTCATTTCAAGCATGGCAAAAATCAGAATAAGCACACTCACCAACACAAAATAGAGAGAATATACCTGTGTTCCTAAAGCCAGCAATTTCAATGACTTCACTTCTAGTCCCTGTATCTCCCCCTTGGAGACAATTTCTTCTCTCTCCAAACATAGCTGAAGAAAATGGATTGTCAAATACAAATGATTGAAACAAAATTAGAACATTCAAATAATATTGAACTCTCAGTAAAGAAATCATAGGCCAGAATCACTGTAGACTGTTAATCAAAATTCACAATTGATTAGAGAGAAATTCAACTGTAAATGAAATTATTAACAATTACATTAAGATCCCTTTCTATGATAACCAAGGCATTACATCGAACAGTTGGCGTGCAAGAGTTGCAATGACCATTTCAATTCAGCCAGAAATTTCAATGGCCTTGACATCGGGCTTCTTGACCTCTGCCTTTGGGACAGTCACAGTCAAAACCCCATTCTCCATACTAGCCTTCACCTGATTCATCTTGGCATTCTCCGGCAGCCGGAACCGTCTCATAAACTTGCCGCTGCTCCGCTCCACCCGGTGCCAGGTATCATTGTTGTCCTCCTTCTCCATGTTCCTCTCTCCGCTGATCTGCAACACCCTACCATCCTCGATCTCGACCTTGACCTCCTCTTTCTTGATCCCCGGAAGATCGGCCTTGAACACATGCGCTTCCGGAGTCTCCTTCCAGTCCATGCGGGTGTTCGCGAATGCAGAGGTTTCTAGGTCAGATCCCGGAAATGGAAAGTCCTTGAAAGGGTTCCACACGTCCATAGCGAAGGGGTCGAAGATGTTGCTTCGTCGATTGCCGAAAACACTTGGAATCATCGACATTTCGCCTACTCGAATTGAAGAGGCTTTGGATTGATAGGCAGTGAAACGAACGAACTCAGTACAGCTGATGCGAGAACAGATTTGTGAATTGCTGGAAGATTATGGTATTCGATGACGATGATAAGTCGAAGATTGGTATATATAGGACTAGGAGAGGGTATTCTGGAGATTTCAGGAACTGTGACGAGATTGCTTTCGAATTTCGCGCCTTTTCTTCGACGGTTAGCGGTTAGCCCAGCGCCAAAGAGGCGACGAACTTTCTAGCGAAATCAGGAAGGTTGCGTGGACATTTATGGATCTTTCACACAATTCTGAAAAAATGTTAAAGCCCATCTATTTTTATGGGCCACATTGCAAATCTTGGAAGAATTAAGGGCCTTTGTAAGGCCCAAAATATTAACCAACTTTTAGCCAAAAATTAACGCTAGTTATGGAGTTGATCCGTCATACTTTTTTCTCATTGGAAACTTTTTTTTTTTTTTTTATTTATCACCAAGCAGTACTAAATTTTTATTTCAACTAGGAAAGAAATAAAGTACAAAAAGAGCCCTACATTGCGATTTAGCCGGAACACCAGAAAAAGACAAGACTATAGGCGTTTCAAAGATTGCTCGTTGACTTGTTTTTGAGAATAGACGGTCGCTGCTGAAAGAGCACCGGAACAGATGCTGGAAGAGCGACGGAGGAGAGGACACGAACCGAAGGGTCACGGAGTTCTAAATGTAAGATTTACTTTGCACATTGATGATTCGGGCGAATAACAATATGTGGCATGTACATGTTATAATTCAATATTTTATACTTTTTTTTTTTTGAAAATATGGCCTATAATACATGTAAATTATAAACTTCTAGCAAAAATTTAAAACTTTTAACATTTTCCAATATAAATATAAACTTATGGTGTTCCATATTCCACGTGGATGGTTCAGCATTCGTTCTACAAAGTTCATCACAAACATGCTCACACAACTTCGCAAATTGAACGGGTCAACAGTCCTAGACAACCTATAAATTACCGAACTAGTCTAAGGATGTGCAACACCCATTCAGCAAAGTTTCTGCTCAAACAATAAAAAAATTAAGGTAAAAACGAAGATCAAATCTTTTGTTTTGTCACAGTTTTGCCATCAATAACCTTGAAAAAAAAAAAAAAAAACTTTGTTTGCAAAGAAGCAAGAAAACCAAATCACTTACAAGGACAAAGATATGGAAAAAGCTGAAGGACAGAAACGGAAACGAGTCCTGTTATTGGCACTGCCTTATCAAGGTCACCTGAACCCAATGCTCCAGCTAGGCACTCTCCTTCATTCCAAGGGCTTTTCCATCACTGTAATCCACACCCAATTCAACCCTCCAAATACCTCCAACCATCCCGATTTCGAGTTTCTGTCCATTCCCGTTTCCCAGGCCCCGAAACTAGAGGATTTTGCAGTCGCAATGTTGTCGGTCAATAAGGACTGCGAAGGTCCAACTCGAGAATTGCTCGGACAGATAATGAAGAACCAACAACACAACAGTGAGATTGCTTGCATCATTTACGATGCGTACATGTACTACGCGGACGCTCTGGCCAATCATTTCAAGCTTCCTAGCATCATCTTGCGCCCCACAAGTGCGGCAAATGTGTTAAGTTACATCATATATCCTAAACTTCAAGAAAAAGGCCATTTACCATTGCCAAGTAAGTGTTTGAGCTCACAAATTTTGTAATCACGTGATGTTCATTATGAGTCATGCTACCCATAAATAACATTCAGCATGACACGCACGAATTGTCAGCTCTATAGGAGTGCATACGCACATTGATAAAAGGGTAATGTTGTTTCAATGCAGAGTCTATGCTGCAGGACCCAATACCCGGGCTCAATCCCCTCTTATACAAGGACCTACCTATTTCCAGGCTCGAAAATGTAAAGACTTACTTGCAACTCATGTCTAACGTGCAAACAATAAAGTCATCATCGGCCATAATCTGGAACACAATGGAGTGCCTCGAGCAATCAGAATTGTCGCGACTACAACAACAATACCAGCTTCCAATCTTCTCCATAGGCCCTCTCCAGGACATGGCCAAAGTCACATTCAGTAGCTTAATCAAAGAAGACACTAGCTGCATCGAATGGCTCGACAAGCAAGCCAAGAACTCGGTCCTATACGTGAGCATAGGAAGCGTAGCCACCATAAACGAGAAAGATCTCGTAGAAATGGCGTGGGGCCTCGCAAACAGCAAGCAGCATTTCCTGTGGGTGATCCGATCAGGCTCAGTTGCGGGTTCCGAAGGGACAGAGCTACTTCCAAAGGGTTTTAAAGAAGCAGTAGGAGAAAAGGGTTGTATAGTGAAATGGGCACCGCAGAGGAAGGTGTTGGCACATTCCGCGGTGGGAGGGTTTTGGAGTCACTGTGGATGGAACTCGAGCCTCGAAATGCTTAGCGAAGGAGTTCCAGTGATATGCAAGCCGTTCTTCGGGGACCAGATGATAAATGCAAGGTACTTTAGCCATGCCTGGAAGGTGGGTCTACAATTGGAAAATGGTTTCGAGAGGAAGGAGATCGAAAGAGTCGTGAGAACGCTGATGGTGGGAAAAGAAGGAGATGATATGAGGAAGAGATCAATGGATTTAAAGAAACAGATTGAAACCAGTATCAAAGAGGGAGGTTCTTCCTATAACTCCTTGTCTAAGTTGGTGGAATTTATCAGAAAATAGCATGTAATCAATCACAAATAGCATGTGTTTGTATCTAAAATGCCATGTTCAATGACTATATAATTCCTAGTTATACATGAGAGAACACAATCAAGTGAATCAACAACTCAATGGAACACTAACATTTCAAGATATTTAATGAACGATAATACATGCTAATACACAAGAATTCTTCATAATAACAATACATAGTACATGCCGATTCACAAGATTTGATCATAATAACAGGTTTATTGTTAAACACATCACACACGAAAGCACAATTAGAGCTATATATAACAACATTGACAGAGACTAAAAACAGAGCAATTTGAAAAGGCACAATTAGAGCTATATATAACTACATTAACAGAGACTAAAAACAGAGAATTTTACTCAGAAATCTCAATGGATCTTACACTAGGCCTGGTTGTGGGTTCCGCCGCCAACGCCGCCTGTTTAGGAACGGTGACGATGAGAAGTCCATTACCCATAGAAGCGTCCAGATAATCGATCAGCGCATCGTCCGGCACCGCGAAGCTGGTAAGAAACTTGCCGCCGGCTCCGCTGATCTTGAGCACTCGGCCGTCGCCTTCGACCTCGATCGTTATTTGGTCTCTGTTCAGTCCCGGAAGATAACCTTTCACCACATACGCTGTCGCCGTTTCTTGCCAGTCGATTCTGCCGGAAACTCTGCCGCCGCCAAACAGTTTTAGGTAAAGATTTGAAATTGGAGAAAAGAATGGGGATTCGGGGAGTGGGTTTTGAAGGGTTAGGGAAGATAAGGGACCTCCGTGGAAGTTCTTGAACGGATCCCAAATGTCGAGAGGGAAGGAAAGCAGGTTGTTGCTGCTGCTGCTGCTGCTTTGACGGTCACTGATCGGAATAATTGACATTTTTGTGGTTTGGGGATTGGAATTAGGAAGTGAATTAGTTGCTAACTGAACTGCAGAGATAGAGAGAGGAGTTACATTAGATGAACTGGCTTAGGAGCTTCGGTGACCTTGATAAGTGCTACTGGCTTCTAGGAGCTTCTTGGACCAGATGGGCCCAAGAACAAAATTATTGTATATGAATTTGGGGAAGAAAATGAGTGTTTTTGTTGGAGAAAATAGTAGAGATCTTTATTATAAAATAAAAAATTGTTTTGAGGGAAAAAAATGAAAAAAAATGTATATATTTTTCTTAATCAAACTAATTATGCATTATTTATAACCACCCAAATAAATTAACAGAAATAAAATAATTCATCCGAATTTAAATAAAGTATCAATCTATAGTTTTTGATTTAGATTCATTCAAAAATAATAGTATATTTAAACTAATTTATTATTTTAGTATAACTAGGTTGATCTAATTAGCAAATGAGCTACAAGTAGTCATCTAATGTTCTATATTTGAGTTCCTCATCAATACTGAGTAGATATCAAAGCTTCACTAAATTTCACTTCATTTCTATTAGCTGCTTAAACTGATTTCAAAATAGAGACAATTTCGTTAAACTAAAAATATTATTTACTTTAAGAGATGGATACACAGAGGCATTACATCAAACACTTGGAATGCAAGACTTACAATTAGATGACACAGTGACACTCGCAACCCTCCATCACTCACACAGTACTCAACGGCTAGTATAAGACTCAACCAGAGATTTCAATGGCCTTAACATCAGGCTTCTTCACCTCCGCCTTGGGAACAGTCACAGTCAAAACTCCATTCTCCATACTAGCCTTCACCTGATCCATCTTCGCATTCTCCGGCAGCCGGAACCGCCTCATAAACTTGCCGCTGCTCCGCTCCACCCGGTGCCAGGTATCGTTCTTGTCCTCCTTCTCCACGCTCCTCTCTCCGCTGATCTGCAACACACTGCCATCCTCAATCTCCACCTTGACCTCCTCCTTCTTCATCCCCGGCAGATCGGCCTTGAACACGTGCGCTTCCGGAGTCTCCTTCCAGTCCATGCGCGCGTTCACGAAAGCAGAGGTTTCCTTAGAAGATTCTGGAAATGAGAAGTCCTTGAAAGGATCCCACACATCCATAGAGAACGGGTCGAAAATGTTGCTTCGTCGGCCGCCAAAAATGCTTGGAATCAACGACATTTTCTCTTCTCGAATTGAAGAAGCTTTGGATTGAAAAGCACAATTGATGATTTTAGAGATCGCTGAATGGTAGTTACTTCACGTTGACGACCCCAGAATGGGTTGGAGGGTATTTATAGGAGTTGCGGAGGGTATTCTAGAGATTTCTGGTATTTCAACGAGTTTTCGTTCGATTTTCGCGCCTTTCATGTTCCGCTTTCTCAACGAACTTTCTAGAGGTTGCGGGAAGATTGTGTAGATCTAAACGGGCCTTTCGGCGATAAGGCGGGTTTAAGCCCATTCAGTTTGTAACTGAATTGGGCTTTTATAGGCCCAATTCATTTTTTTCAACGTTTAGAAGCCCAATTCATTAGAAACTGTTCTTGGATGTTGAAATATATGATGATATCACTGAACGGATTAGAAAGGACCGTCACGAGAGGCTACGATATGGTTACAAGCAGAAAGTACATGGTTGCATTTCCAACATTTTCGATGCAACATTCAACCATAAAAAAGATTCGATAGTACATGTAACAAATTTCTTGTATTTATTTTGATTGATTGATAAATAAACAGAATCGGAATCGGAATCAGCCAGTGTTGATGTTGGTGACACATGTCGGTGGTCCTTTAGTATGGTCATGAAGCTAATAATGGTTAATTATTTTCTTCAATAAATGATTCAGATTCTCTAGTAGTGTAACTATTTCCAGTTCTTCTTAATGGATAATGGTTATAAATATATCTTAATTTCATTACATAAAGCTAAATCTGAAATTTATCTACTCATCCACCATGATCGTTACAGTGTTAGGTTACATGTCTGTAATTAATTTCTTAATATATTAGAAGATTTGTTTTTATAGTAAACTGCTTCTCTTTTCCGTGGAAAAAATCACAATCAGATTATTCTAAAGCGTGGTTTAGAATAAGTGGCCGGTAGGTACAACCTACCACTTCAAAAGAAACAAGATTTGGGCACACAATACAATTGGGGTGGTTCAACTTCATCCACTGTCCTTTAGGCTGTAGCAGTGTCATACTATATAATATGTCTAACAAATTTTATTATCAACCGCTAACGCGGTGTTTCTCACGAGAAACTATTGGTTGTTGTTGTTGTTTAGTGACATTTGTAAATTTGCAATTTCGATCCTCTCCAAACCGAACTCAAATTATTCTCTAAAACATGACGAACGAGTTGTTTGTGCAAAAGTGCATGAGAATGTGTGTAGGTGATGGGACACGACCGTTTGGGATGGCTTGCCCACGCTTGTGTCACGTCCACATACCCGTGCACTAGCCCAACACAATAAAACAAGATTTCGATTTTCTATCTTCTCATTCATTGACTGAATTTGGCTATGATGATGATATTATGTAATTTCAGGCGCACCATTAATGTGTTAAACAACTACTAACAGCCATCAAACATGTAATTAATGTTAAATAAGTGAGGTTAGAGAAGCAGAAGAAATTGAAGACATTAGTAGCCAAGACAGATGGTTGGAAATGCAAGAGATTGTATTGAAACAGAAATGAAACGGAGAAAAGGTTGTGGACATGTGCAAGTTCAGTTTCTGGGTTTGATTTGTGCAGAGAAACAAACAAGGAAATGGGGTTAAAAAGGGGATGTAGCTCGAATCCCAACCAACTTAATTTGTTACAATTCCATATACTACTACTAGGTGATTGCATCACACTGCAACATGTGATCACTTCTAGCTTTTGCTCATTTTTACATCCATACACACCTTTCCTTCTTTTCTCTGCCTTTACTTTCTACTCTCTTTTTCATTTTGTCCTTTTCGAATTATGAACAAGATTCTTAATTTATTATATAT
>JAYMTH010001779.1:0-13946 GCA_036897465.1 Pelargonium australe | reverse complement strand
CTGTTTGTCATTGTGGCTCCATCTCTGTCAAGCTCCGTCGAGCGCCGGCGAAGCACGGATCTGCACATATCCAACAAGCTTCGTCGAGCTCCGTCGAGCGCCGATGAAGCACGGATCTGCACATATCCAACAAGCTCCGTCGAGCTTCGTGAGGGTCTTAAGCCTTTCTTTCTTGTATTCTTATTACAAGTCTATGTGCTCGTTGTTTCTTTGGCCTTATATTGCATTTTGATCCCGCTATGCTTAATGTGAACTTGGTGATCATCTTGAAAACGTGAATGCTAAACTTTGAGTGAGATTAGTATAGACAAAAATGGGTAAGGGTTTGGGAATTATACTTGATGAATATGCTTAAGCTTTCTATTCCGATAGTGTAATATAAGTTTGGGGGACTAGTTGTGATCATGGAAAAACAAAAGAAAAAGAAAATTGGAAAAAGAAAGAATGTTATGTATGGAAAAGGAGAAAGTCTAAAGAGTGAAAGTAAAGATCACAAGTCCCCCACAATTGAAAAATCAGAATAATAGGTTGAAAGTGTTAATTTGTAAAGGGAAAGGGGGAATGAGTTAGGTTGTGTGTTGTGAGCAAGATGTGCATCGAGTTCACTTTAGGTGTAAGTAATGAGCTTTGTATAAATCATTTCCATACCCTCACCTAAGTCTAACATTACAAACTATCTTAAAACCTATTGATTCCGATAACTAAATACCTCTAGATTAGTGGAGAAGTAAAGGTCACTTAACCTATGGAATGAACATAGAATCAACTCGAGTCTAGTATGCATATGCCATAGATTAGGAAAATCCCGAGTAACAAGCATGTTTCACACAAATACAATAATTTTCTATAACTTTGAATCCTTGAATTTAAATTATGTGTGAAACCCCATGGTATGACAGTTGGCAGGTCAGGGATTTTTCAATCATTGAATGTTCGGTTCGTTTGAGCAAGGTTGATGTGTACCTAATTAGAATTGCATGTAATGTAGAAGCATGTAGGATAGATTAACATAATTTAAGTTCTTTTTTATAGTTTTTCTCTCCTTTGCATGAGAATATGCTTGAGCTTAAGTTTTGGGGGTTTGATAACTCGCATTTTATGCATATTCTGTCCTTATTTGCTCTGTTTTAGCACTTGGCATGCCCTTGTTTGAGTCATATTTGCCTAAAATAACGTTGTGACGTGTTCGAGTAGCATAATTTGTACTTTTGTGAAATTGCATGAATTATAACTCAATTGTGTCAATTATTGTGTGTTTTAGTGTTTATTGTATTATCAAGTAAGGAAACATAGGATTGAGCATGATTGGAAGCCGAAAAACCAAAGTCGATATCTTAAACGTCATAACAGGTGCCCAATACCGGAGCCTCAAGTCCCAGCGCCGCGGCGCCCTAGCCCGAGCTTCCACGCCTAAGCGTCACCCGTCCAAGCCACATCGCCACCTCAACAATGCCTAGCGCTGCAACCTCATCTAGCCACTCCGCGACATCCATGAGTTAGCAAGGTTTAAATTTTAAACTCAAGCCAACGCGCTAAATCACACCCGCTAATTTCGTTGGTCAGCGTAGTCAACAGAGAAGTCAAGACGCGCCGCCGCGGCGCCACGCTTTGAGGTCGCGGCGCGCATTGGAGCAGAATGTCTATATATAAATTGCAATTGAAGTCCAAGTGTCAAGGGTTCGGAATTTTTGAGCTTAAAACTTCATCTACATCACTTCTCACTCACTTCCAAGTCCATAGAGTAGTTCCACTCCACCACTTCATATTCTCTTTATCACATTTTATTATTTCTTAGAATTGTTGTTTAGTTTAGGTTAGTCGTTGGTTAAAGCTTGTTATAGCATCATAACTGAAGCCTAGTCTCAATTGTTGAGATCAATACTTGCTGGATTTGACACTTAATTCTTGTATTTTCATAATCAATTCAATATTAATTATTGTTTTTCATTGTGACAATTGCCCTTGTTGCTTTTAATTTGTTTATGGTTGATTTAATTATGCTTTCAATGATTATAGTTGTTGTTCTTGTTCAAATCACATCTATGATCAACTAATCTTTAAGTGATACTGATGTAGTTGATCATAGGGAGATGGGTTGATTTGTTCATTCTTGCCTTAGTGTAATTCTCAAAACAAATGATTGATTATGACGGTTCGTTGGGTGTATAGTTTTGATGTGGCATGATCACCCACGTCTTGGATCAATAGCACGAGCCTTACCTTTACAAGAGGAAGCTTCGTGCGGATCGAGCTGTTCAATAGGACGACTCTTTGGATGTTTTATTCCCTTGAGTTTCCTATGCTCACTTAAAGCCATGTGCAAAGCTAGGATGTATGTATGCCCCTTGCAATAATATGCTTGGGAGATGCAAATTATGTCTAGGAGTTTCTTCGAGAATGACATATTCGTCCTAAGTCACGAGTCGATCCTTACCAGGAACGTCGTGTACTTTAGCAGGCTTGGGTAATTAATCATAAGAATTACAATAGGTAGAGAAAATCGACCCATCAACTTGTGAATATCAACTACATCCCGAATCACATCTTCACCAAAACTCCGGGTACCAACTTTTATCTCTCTTTTATTTTAGCTTTAAATTATGTTCCGTTTACTTTTAAGTTCCTGCATGTGCACAATTGCACACACTTTCACATCCCTATAATTGTTTAATTGCTTTTAGTAGAGTAGTTTCCAACTAACACTAATCAAACTCCTAAACGCCACCTCTAGTTCCTTGCGGATATGATAACTCGAATTTTATCGTTCTGTATTACGAGGTCAACCTGGTATACTTGCCTGATTCGCACCACTTCTCACGTTGCCTAGACTTACGTAGGGTGCAATTGTCGCGACATTCATGGAAGGCATGTATCCGTTGACTAGATCTCGCGCATTGACTTCACACCACTTCTCGCATTGGGTCAATTGTGGGATGTTATTCATGGGGTCTTTACCTCTTTTCTTAGACTAGATTTACCTTGGGCTTAGGGCCTCCTTGGGGTCTTGATATGGCTATTGAGCCCTTGGTAGGGTCTTGGCCTATCTTGTGTTGCATGGCCTATCTTGTGGTGTCTGACCTATGTTGTGTCGCTGGACCTATTTTGTGACGCCTGGCCTACGTTGTGTTGTCTGGCCTATTTTGTGGCTCCTGGGCTGGGAACCTTGTGTAAGGTGTAGGTTTCTACTCAGAATGAGCATTCCAAGCTTCCTCCTTGGTTGAATCAGACTTAGGTTGATTTGTTCAAGTTAAGCAGTGTTGTGACTTTACTTGCGCCTGACCTTGAATTTGACTCATTGGACCCGGGTCGGGTGACCCAGGTGACACTGGCCTGCAACGTATCACCTTGTGAGTCGTTCAGAGACTTATGATATTTTGGGTGGCATCAACAGGTATCAATGATATTTTAGAAAGATATAATTACACATACCATCCTTCAAGTATACATCATTTAACTCTGGGTACCTTCAAGTATTGCTTCTAACTACTGGGTACCCTGAACTAAACCAAAGATCTTTTCATCCAATTTTTCATCCAAATCTCCATCCAAGCGGTTAAAATGACTATTATACCCTTCCATTTCATTTTTATTATTTTAATATTTAATTAATAAATAATAATTAAAAGATGTATACTTGAGGGCCGGTATGTATAACTTATCCCTTTTAAAAATAATTACAGGCTTAATAGTGAGAATGTGATATAAGTGCATAGTTAAGAAATAAGTTGAACCCATCTATATAATAAGAGAGTAATTTGAGAGCCCATTTACTAACAATGGGATAAAATAATGCAATTTTAAGTTGTATCACAAAAGTTGGTCCATTGAAATCAGTATTATAATTTTGGTAGCTAGGTTGGCTTGGTATTTAAAACTAGTATATAAGTGGCCCTTAGCAATACATACAGGCATGTATATCACTGACACTACTGATAGCCCCTATCTTTTATATTTGTAAAAAAACTTGCCCTGTTGGAGAAATGGTGTACATAAAGTGTGAAGATGCTTCTTTTAAAGTTTCCTCATCTTTCTGTTACTTCACTATTGTTTCTTCTCTGACCTATCAAAAGACCACTACTCTCCTCATGTTTGCATGATTGAATAGCTAGGATTAGGGTTTGGCTGGTGTTTTCCATTATAGCCCTCAAGACTCACACACCTTTCTTGGTGACTTCTCTGTGGGCTATATTTTATGTGCACACATGCTTCTCTAGCTTCATTTTAATGATTATGTTTTGTTTTGCTGGTTTTAACCTACTTAACATCAACATATCAAAATGTTGTGGAAATACACAAAAGTAGTGGCGCAGTACAGGCGTTTGCGTTCGATAACACCACTGGGGAGAATGATGACTTTGAACTGTGACTTACTCTTGAATGAGCGAATGAGAATTAGTCTGGGTGTGGTAAAATGACTTAAAGGTGTCAACCGCGAGTTTGCGGGCTCGCTTAGGAACCCAGTGGTTTAGAATGAAAAGAAAAAATGCAATGGAAATTTTTTTTGACAGTAGAGATCTCTCACCAGCCTTATATGATTGATTATAAAGTTGTACATGTGGTGGACCCAACAAGAATATTAAAACCTCCCCAAAATTCCTCATTCATGGACTGAGATTCTAGCAACAGCAAGAGCTCATCAACAGTGTCTTTTTTTAACAAAACACTAATAATAAAATGTCCCATTGTCTGCCATTGTAACATCTTTCCTGTAACAAACAAGTTGTCAACCTCCTTACAATACTCAACACTGTCTACTGCCACAAACCATTCTAAAAAGCTTCCTCTCTCTCTGTCTCACTACTCTTAAAGCTCTCTCTGCCTCTAAATCTCTGCTCTGAGCAACATTTCCCAATTAGCATTTCATCAAAAAACAACAGCAACATGTCAGGTTTTTGCAGCAACAACAGCAGCAAGTGCTCATTGCTCTTCTTGTTGGTTCTTGTTGTTTTTAATATTCTTGTGTCATCATCAGAAGCCACAAGAGTGCCCAATTGGGAGCAAATGCTGCCCAAGAAGTTCCCAACTCCTTCTTCCTCTCCCTCCAGAGGCACCAATTCTGTATCCACTTCCTCTTCTTCTTCCACAGACATCAACACAGACCAAGCAATGCCTTCATCAGATGGGAAGGTCTAGTTCCATTTTCACTCCATACAAGTGTCTACAATTTTGCATCCACCAGTTGATTCTCTCGGCCCGTGTAGATGATGTTTGTAAAGATAACCGAGTAGATTCAATATCGAGATCAGCTGATGTTATTACGATGGAAGGATTAGAAGAGGTTCGGATTATTGATTTCATAAGCGAGCTTTGCTTAATTGAATCTAGGCAAGCTTAGTGTATACAAGTGAACATAACATTTATGTTAACTACAATGGTGATCAAGATTTGTCATTGTAACATTTTCTGTAATCTGTATTTAGCCCTTGGAAATGATTAAAATCAGTATAGCAAAGCTTCACTGTCCATGCAATTTTCTTACTTCTGCAGCTTGAATCTCTTTAAGAACTTGTTGATCTTATATAGAAAAATAGAGGGAAAGAAAATCATCTCCCATCATCTAATGCCATTAGTACATTGTCCGTGCTATCATGATAATATGCACTGTCATTGCTGTGAGCCTCTAAATTCTTCCCAAGAAAGTACACATTTTCTTCCATTTCAACATGAACCCATGGATGCGTCTCGATCATTCGCAATCCCTCCAATTCCATGGCAACTTCCTTCATGCTTGGCCTCTCCTCCCCTTTAACTCTCAGGCACTTGGCCGCGAGCTTTGCCACTTCCTTGACTCTCTCCTTGTTGTCTTTCTTCACTATGCTGCTCTCAACGACATCAAACAATCGGTCCTCTTTCAAAGACGAAAGAAAATACATTGCCAAGCTTCTACTCGCCTCAGGCCTGTCGAAAGAAAGCACTTCTTTCCCTGTTAGAAGCTCTACCAGAACAACGCCAAAGCTATAAACATCACTTTTCTCTGTTAATTGGCTCGTCTGAAGGTACTCAGGATCCAAATACCCGAGTGTTCCTTGCACCATTGTGGACAATTCCATTTGGTCTATTGGGACCAACCTCGAAGCTCCAAAGTCGGAGATTTTGGCAGTGTAATATTCATCTAACAGGATGTTGTTAGGCTTGACATCTCTATGGATAATTGGTGTAGAAGCTCCAGAGTGCAAATAGGACAGAGCTCCTGCTGTTTCTGCAGCTATCCTTAACCGAATTTCCCAAGAAATGGGAGCAACATTGCTTTCTCTGTGAATGTGGTCGAAGAGAGTGCCATTGGTAACAAACTCGTAAACTAACAAAGGAACTTCTGTCTCCAAACAACAACCTAAGAGCTTCACCACATTCCTATGATTGATTTGTGACATCACAATCACCTCATTGACGAACTGCTCGATCTGTCCAAGATCTACAATTTTCGATTTCTTGATTGCTACTATGCTGCTATCTGTCAAGAATCCTTTATAAACCGTGCCATAGCCCCCACGACCAATGATTAGACTCTCATCATAGTTCTTGGTTGCCTTCTCAAGCTCTTCTGCAGTAAAGATTTTGGCCTTATCAGCAGATATTCGTCCTCGGGACAGTTCTTGCTTTAACAAGACACCCCCGTTTTGTCGAAAGAACGTCTCTTTCAGCCTGTAGATCCGTCTTTTCTCGAGTCCAAAATACAACCAAGAACCGCAAACAACCATAACCGTGACACTTATGCCAATACCTGTAGTTAAACACAAGTAGATTGAAAAATGTTAGTTATGGTACTAATTTTCTTACCAGATGTGATCAATTACTAACATCAATGGTCAAGAAATTCAAGAATTGCGAGAAAGACTTAGTACTAACCAAGGGAGAGCTCAACTATTTGTATTCTTTCTTTGGATTGGTCCAAGGTGCATCCTTCTCCTTGAGGTTTGCTTCGGCCGTCCCCATGGTAACCCTTTGGGCACATACATTCAAATCCTCCCAAAGTGTTGTTGCATTGATGTGTACACCTTGGTGGATCTTCCTTGCATTCATCAATGTCTGCAAAACCATCATCAATCAGTAAAAAAATGAAAAACGCTACAAGAAAATGAATAGAAGTATCACAAAAATCAAGATCCATTGACAGATTTGGCATGGTCTCAAAATCAGAACATGAACTTTTGGGTCACTAAGAAAGGAGGCAACGTGACGGGTCACTAGGCTCAAACCAAATTAACTTTGACACCGTCTTAAACTTGAATCCAACCCATGAGCATAAGCTGATAGTTGGAGGGATCAACTTAATTGTATATCAAGTGGCAACGGACTCGCGAGATACATTAACAAGATCCAACCAGAACAATAACTTTTGGTATACACAAGAAAGAAAGTAAAGTACCTTGGCAACCTCCAGGGAGGTAGGGGTTCCCATGGAAACCGGGCAAGCATTTGCAGAGATAACCAGAGCCTCTAGGCTGATTCTTATAGTTGAAGCACTCGCTGTTCTCCATGCACGCATACTTCTCCGGCTCCATGGTCTTCACCCGCTCACACGACTTGGTACCCACCGTCCAGTCGAGCACCATGGGAAGCTTGTCCGTGTGATGCAGATCCCGGAAGCTCTTGTTGGAGAATCTGAACTCACTCTCCTCCACCACAAACGCATAGCTGCAGTTGGGAAACCCAGTGTTCTTGGTGTTCATGTAGTTGAAGTAGCTACTGAGAGTGACAGTTATGTTGTTGAGGCCGCTGGGAATGGCGGTCTGGCAGCAGCCTATGCCGGAGCAGCTGTTCCCCTCGAAGGCGGCGTCGAAATTCTGGCAGACGGACATGCAGCCGGTGAAGTAGGGCTCCTTGCGGCGGAAGCCGCGGACCATGGCGTAGGTGTCGCATCCGACGGCGGTGAAAATGTTCTGGGTGTCGGAGATGATGAAGTGAGTGACGCGGAGGGAGGAGAGGGACTCGTCGGTGGTGCGCAGGCTGTTCTGGTCGTAGCAGTCTCTGGCCACCTGCTGGAGGACGTGGACCTGGCCCTCCAGGGTGATCTTGGTGACCTGAATGCTGCTTGTTAGCAGATAGGCTGTTTTGGTGTCGTTGTCGCAGCTGATCCAGAAACTCTTGTTCCGGGAACAACCCGGGGACAGGCCGAATGGGTAGGGGACGGTGAGGTTGCCGCAGCGGTCGGAGCAGCCGGGTTTGGGCTGGGCTGTGGTGGTTGACATTGTGGAGGCAAGGAAGAGCAGGAGCAGCATGAGGAGGAGGTAGCTACAGGCCATTTTGTGATCTGATCTGATATGTTTGTTGTTGTTGTTGAGTATATATTATTGGTGGTGTACTGGAGTGGTGTGTTTAGAAATACAAGGAAACTTGGAGTTGGAGAGGGAAGGATCAATTTGATAGAGGTTGGAATATACTGTGGAAGAAGAACAAGTGGGACTGGGACCGATTCCTAGTTAGCTAAGCATGCATGCACAATAGTTAGGGACGGCAGTCTTCAATTCAATGCAATGCTTACTGTTGATTGATGCCTAGTCAAATATCCATGGAAAGTGACTTTCGATTAAACATTAATTGCGAATAACATGAACTAGATTCATGTATGTATGAGTGAGTTGACATGACTAACATGTCTCAATTATATTTTGTAAAATTACATGTCTTAACCCGCCGCATCTGATCAAATGACTTGATATTGATCCAAAACAAATTGTTCTTCTCTAATTCGTGGTGATATGGTATCAAAATGCCAAATCATTGATATTACATCCCTTATTCATGGGTAGTTAATGGTAAAAAAGACAGGCCATAGATTTCACAACCAAATACTACAACCCCATAATCATCATTGGATTTTAAAACATAAATGGAGAGCACAGTAGCAAGTTCCTAGCATATATATAAATATATCACAATCCATGTACCAAATAACATTTTACAACATATTTGTTTGGTTCCCTATGATTGCTACCCACTACTTCCAACATTACCCTTTTTTCCATATGATTCTCAAGTATGTCTCTATGAACAATGCCAGTGTTGCCTTACAGAGAATGCCAAATTAATAGCTACAACAGACTCACTAAACAATCCCATGTACAAAGCCGGCAATCATAGATTAACTATATAAGATACCTCATAAACAAACATGGATATGTTCCAAGTGATAGCTGCTGATCGGTTCAATCCTGAAGCACACCGGTTGACCACTTCTTCACGAGACTCTGCAAAGACTACATAATTAGTTGTCTTGTGAGCATACAAACAAACGCAAGCGCTTCAATACAACGATAAAGATATTAAAGTGAAAGAAAACGCAATCTGAACAGAGATCATAACGAGGCATCATATGACCTTCCAAGAGTTTAATAACCTAATGTCCAGTACGGTTCTTTTCTAGGCTATGCAAGCTTTCTTAATGATACTCAATTAACCAAAGCTTACAGCTGTGAAAAGTACATTTTGTCGCAATTTAATCAAATTAATGACTCGACAGTTCAAGCATGTGTTTATCCAAGCAATGTGTTATGCCTCAACAGTTATAAGTTAAGTTAGACTTTCCTCCTTATACCACACCATGTGTTTTTGTTGTAACAAACTCAAGAGCTTAGCTTCTATCTAATCTACCTTAGATATATTATTGGTTATTCATGCATAACTAACTAGCCACGAAAATAAAGTGGACACTCATTTTGGGATGAAAAAACACTAAATACAAAAACAGCCACCTAAACCCATATATTACCTAACAATTATTGCCCTGATATTTTATAAAACTAGTCCCAACAGCCAGCTATTTGAAGCTTAATCAGCTGCCGGCAGAGCAAATAAGCAAGCAAAAGAGCTGGCACACAAGATGTTACATAAATAAAGCTAAATTTTGGATAGAGATCAGAGCGTTCAATTACATATATAACTTAAAAAGTCTCATAACTTAATGACATGTCATAATGAGTTGTGGAACAAACTAAAATTTCTTTTCATCCTACCTATTTGGCTATTCACTAAGACAATCTTAAACATGACATGTTTTTATCTGACTTTCAAGTACCTTCATTAACTGTTAGATTCATCACCAACAGCATATCGATTTTTTGCGTTACTCAAGCCTGATGAATGCAGCTGCTCCCGTCTCTTCACAAGTCGTAATGCAGTTTGTTTGTCATCTTGAGCTTCCTCGGAATCAGGCTGTGCACATGGCAATGAACTTGTTCAACTCAAAGTAGAAAAACTAACATTAGGAAATAATAGGAATATCTAGAACCATTATATATATGAAGATAATACCAAATATCAGCTTAGTGTCTAAGGAGATGCTCACATTTCAAGACTATAAATCGTGAATTGAAAGGAAACAAAAGATATACATAACCATGTGAACGGGAATATGTAGAAGTACCTTAATAGCCAATGCTTTGTCAAAGCTTTTGATGGCACTGTCAGGCTCTCCGAAATTCAACTGAGCTCTACCAAGAGTGATCCAAGCCTGCATAAGTTAAATATGTAGGAAACAAAGCTTAGGTTTTGAATGTGCACAGAGTACAAGATTTAGTTAGCTGACCAGAACTGCTTTGGGGTCTTTTTATACTTTAGTGTTGTTGGACTACCACATCATAATGTCAGGTTATCACTTTATATGACACTAGGCCGCACATAATCAAATACTGACAGGATGATATCAATACAGAAAAATTCGATGAAGAGACACGACAATTCTTATTGAGAGAGAGAGAGAGAGAGAGAGAGAGAGAGAGAGAGAGAGAGCACTAGGTAGGCTTTATTAATTTTACATATTTCGATTGTTTGGTTTCTAGCTTATCATAATTATAATACTTTATTTGTTTTGGTTTTGTTTTGAGTCTTAGTTAAAAGAAGTTCGGTTTTTCTTGTTTTAGTGAGGGTTACAATGAAGTCCTGTTCAACTGATTGTAATAGCTTTCTTCTACGTATAAGCAACTTTGACAACAGAAAACTTGAAAGTAATTATGAACTTTCTGCTATTCATTCGAGCTTCCAGAACCTTTATCTTTCACATAAATGCCCCTCAAAATCCAAGCTTGCAAGTCGTTTATGGGCAGCTGGGCACTCTCACAATACCAGAAACATAGCAACAAGAACTGACAAATTACTATGAAATTAGCCCCAACCACTTGCTATTGAAGCTTTCTTGCATCAAAATGTATCATTTAGCCCCAACAACTAACATACCTCAGCCCATGTCGGTTCCAATTCAGTAGCTCCTGCCATATATGATTCACAACTATATCAATGACCCATCATTTAGATTTTCTATGAAAAATGTGAAAACAGTAGAAGAGGAGAAGAAGAAGAAGAAAAGCAACCAGTAGTAAAATCCCAAAGCATTGATGTACCAAGTGAAGTGAATTTTTTTTGTTTTGTTTTTGTTAAGATACAAAACAATATGTGCAGAAAAGCAAAGCAAGTTTACCAATTTCTCAGACCACATGAAAGCGTAATATGGCCCTTGGCCTCAGAACCAATTTTACTTAGTCAAATAATAAACTGCCATAACTTAAGTAGAATAGACAAGACCATGTTTATAAAAGGAAAAATTAGTATAAAAGGAAAAGAAAAGGAACAGAAACGCACGAGTAGCGGCCTTCAATGCTTCCCATGCATTACCAATTTCAAGTAAAACTTGTGCCTTTTGTTCATGAACAACTGCACTTTCAGGCATCAATGAGAGAGCAGCTTCCCACTTCCCAAGGGCTTCCTGGTATTTCCCATCCTTCAAAAAGAAAACAAGAATAAAACCATCTTGTTATTATCAGCAAATAAGAAAACACGTATCATACGAGCAAAAGCACAACCAGAGCACGGGCTCAACTGTTGAAGGCATATATGACTCAGCAGCAACACAGCTATATACTTGTTAAAAACAAAATATTATCATAACAAAAATGTTATATTTCCTTGGTTACATACTTCCATAAATTCTATAGTACTTATATCTACCAGAAACTCACTAACTAATAAGACTCAACCTTCACTTTGCAGACATTATATTGGTGCAAGAGCTCCCACAAGAGCTTTTTTCACCGGAGCTCATTAACCTCGGTTGAAGGTTATGTTACTTGAATGCACATACTATTGTGCGAGGGAATTACAAATTCAACCCGAAATCTTCAATCTCCAATTGATTGTCAACCACCATCTTCAATATGAAATTAAAGGCCACCCCGTGACACACTTCTACCAAAATCGTCTAAGTAGTAAAGGACGGTGAAGTCCGGATATCGATCCACAAGGACTCGATAACTAACTCTAAAACTAAATTAAGAATAATCTACACTAAGAAAGTAAAGACAATATTTGTTTGTAAAAGTGTGTGGTAGCAAACATACAAAGAAAATTAAATGCTCATGAACAAAACTTCACATGTAGATAACAAGAGAGTACGGTTGGGATGCGATTTGGATTATAATAATGGATACATTTAGCGGAGTTTATGTAATGAGTTTTGTCAATTTAATTGCAACCTGGCAAACAAGCTACTCGGTTCCTCTGTCGAGGGTTGACCGAGACTTAGGGTGTAGATGTCCCAAAGCATACTACTGACAGAAGGCTCACCTACACCCTAGCATTAAATACGCCTTCAAGGCTTAGAAGTCCGAGGGGCATACTACTGCACAAAAGGTACCTACTAACCTATGGTTTGTTCCAAATACTTAGCCCTATGTCTAGGTGCTCAAGTACACTATTATCATGATTCACGTATCGTCACACAATTCACAAGCATTACGAATATCAAACCATAGGAACAACTGAAAATTGCAAACTCATTCCATGAATCTCATATATGCTAAACAAAACCCATCATTATCCAAACCACATCCTTATCCAAAAAACTTAGCCGACCATACTCATAGACAAGCAAAAATCAGCAAAAGCAAGTTGAAAATTTCATGTTCAAAAGATAATATGAATCATACAAAATCCAATATCAAAAATATCAATTCTAAGATTAAGAGATTACACAAAAATAGTCTTGGTAAGCTACGGGCAATCCGGGTTGTCAATTCGTTCTTCTGTATCTTCATTTCTCTTCTCCTCTCTACAATCGTCGTTCTAATTTTGAATAAGTGTATCAAAAACTAATGCAAAATTAGACCTAAAACTAAATTTGATGCTTCGTCGCGGCATGCTTCACTTAAACATTATTTGTCGCGGCAACAACAAGACCATGCTGCAACATTTTTTATTTTCCATTGCCGCGGCAGCAATAACATGAACTACACACTGCTAAATGCACGCAGATCCTGAGCTGGTCAACATCACTTTGCCGCGGCAACCATAACTCCACCATCACTTTGGCGTCGTTGTTGGAAGCTGCCCTAGTGCTCGCCGGAAATCACTCCCCGGCTACCAGAGTCTCTCTCTCTCACGCACCATAACAAGGTCCTTTTTTTTACTTTTTCTCAAGTTAATTTAGTACTCTTTCAAAATTGTGCTCAAATTAGTTTGAGGGAGTATCTAGCCTTCGGTAAGAAAAGTTGTTTGGGTGTTGTTCATTGTTTTCTTTGTGGTAATTATTATTTTCCATGGGTAAGAAAATTGTTGCGAAGAAGAGGCCTCATGCTTCTCCCTCCAGCGAAGCTCCCGCATATGACACAACAAGGTTTGTGTCTCAAACTGCTTGGGAGGCGTATTATACCTTCTTAGCGAAGGGCATTTCGCCAATCAAGGAACAGGGTTTCGAGTTAAGAGTATGGGGGGAAGAAAGTGTTTGAAGAGAGAGTTAAGGCTATCGGATGGGAGAACTTTGCACTTAACCCGGACCAATGTGAAATTGGTCTAAATTGTCGTGTCACCCCGCCTGCTCCAAATTGTTAATAAAATTTGGGTTATATATTTCCAGATCTCTTGGACTGTCTTTTTTTTCTATGTTACCCCCTACCCTCAGAGTTTAGCCGTTTCGAACCCTAGACTGCAATGTTTTATTATTTTCACCCATTTGACCA
>JAYMTH010001778.1:0-13947 GCA_036897465.1 Pelargonium australe | reverse complement strand
CCCACGCGGGGCGGGAATTTGCGGGTTGCGGGTTTTCCCCACGTCATGACCATCCCTAAATTGAACAATTAGCTTATTGGTACATTACAACACAGGAGAAAACTAGACAATATATTGATCATCTCATTTACTTCAAAGCCTATTGAATGACAATGAAATGAAGCTAAATAGTCTTTTTGCAATCCTACATTGTCTTCAAATCAAATCAGACAACCAATGGAACCATTAATTGCAAACACAATACACAACATCATCAGCAACAACAATAGCAATATAGTATCAAATTCTCAAATGAAACAAAAACCAAGAACACACCTTTTGAAGAGGATTCAACCACAACAACATGCATGGTGGTGCTGTTGGGAGGAAGCTGCAATCGAAGGGGATAGAGCTTCCCGTTCAATGGGCTGCGAGAACACACAATAATTTTGTCCAATCCAGTCTCCTCCTCCAATCTCCGAGTCAACTCATCAACCCCATTTCCCTTAAAAGTCAAGGAGTAACCCTCCATCTCTTCCCCTTCAACACCACCATTCTCATCAGCAACATGGTAGTATATAATCCTCCCTTCGGACTTTGCTTGCCCATTGGAATATGAATCACTAGACTGCAAATCAAATCAATCAATCAATCCAAAGATCAACAAATGATCTAAAGATGTGAACTTTATGCGAAATAAATAAATGGGTCAGCACATAATCACAGATCTCTCACCTCCTGTCGCGAGAAATTGGCAGATTTAATCGAAAACGCAGAGGGCGTGCCTGTATCAGACCCCATGGAATCGGAATGCGAAACTGGCGGCCGAACCGGAGCTTTAGCAACCGGAGATTGAACTTGAATCTCGACGATGTCGATGTCCCAGAAGATCCAATCCTGGGTGGCGGTTCTGTGTGGGACGTCGTGGGTGATGGAGTTGCGCCACGGCGGCAAGCCGCCGTTGGCGCGGAGGAAGTTGCCGTAACGCGTCTTGAGCTTGACCTGAGAGCCTTCTCTGATGGGCTCCCACTCGACGGAGGAGTCGAGGCGACTCGGGAGCGTCTGGAGGACTTTCCGACCGGTCATGCCGAGGAGGAAAGGCTGGTTGGAGGCGGTGAGGTAGCGGCCGAAGCAGCTTTTGAGGCGGATGATGGACTGAGATTCGCCGGGAACGAGCTCGACGGTCCATCGGGCGGTCTTGGAGGACCCGTTGCGGTCTTGGGTCACCGACTCCTCGTCCTCCTCGGCGAGGAGGTACTTGTCGTGGTGGCTCCGGAGACGCACCGCCTTGGCGTTGTGGAACAAGTCCATTCCGATTCGGAAGTTCTTGACGGAATCGAACTGTAAAAAGAAAAAGTCAATGAGATAGAGACAGATTTGGAGAAGAAAATGAAGATGAAAGTGAAGGAAGTAGCTGTTTGTTGTCTGTATTGTGCGTGTCTTTTTATACGGTCACGCCTGAGTTGAAAACAGAGCTTAGAGACAAGTTGCTACGCGGTTCCGATGATCACCGTTAAATTGGATTTTGTATTAAAGTTAGAAATAGTGTTTGATTTTACTTTAAAGTTTAACGAACTAATTCTACATAGTTTAAAGTTTGAGTAAAACGTTTTACAGAAGGATTTTACGTCAAATACATTAACTGAATTCGTTAGTTGATGTCATGCTAGAATCTCCCTTTTTGACGGATTTTGTTAGTGTATTTGACAATGTCTTTCCGTCAAATGTTTTTCTCAAACTTTGGACTATAAACAATCAGTTCGCTGAACTTTGAACTAATAACGAACAATTCACAATACAATGACTAAATCAAAACGTTTTGGATAGTACATTGACTATTTCTATCCTTAATCTTTGAATTTGTTTTAATATATACTCTAGCTCGAATTTTAAGAATAAATTAATTTTAAAAATCTAACATATGCATGGAACTTGTGATTCATTATTTAATACTATAATCTTCATATTTCTGGTGGTGGCCAAGTAGTGGGATTGTTGTGCGTATTGCATTGCTTCATATAGCTTAGGGGCAGCAGTAGGTAAAAACTAAAATCTCTATATGCAGCACAACACATAGCATAATTAGCAATTTTAATACTATTTAGTGTTTGATTTACTTAAAACCAAGCTTAATTAGCTAAAGCTATTTCATGCCCATGATCACAATATGCAACATATGCATGCATGCAAGCCCAAAATTGAATCAATGAACAAACAAAACAGACATCAAATTCTTAAATTATGAAAAAACTAACATCTAATTAAACTATTAATTGTCGGACTAAAACAAGGTACTAGAAACGAACGTACCTGTGGTCTAATCGAAGACACTCTCGGAGAATTGGTCCACATAATTGACAACCTCGCCGACTTCAACGACTTGATGGTCTTGATCGTCGAAACCGGCGAACCGGGCTGCGACCCCACGAAATCGTCCGAAATCGAGCTCAACAGCTCGTCCGGTACCGACGAGAAGCTCGACATCGCCGATAAATACTCCGTCAACGAATCCGATTCCGACACCTCCACCATCTCCACGTCCCACAGTATCCAATCCACCGTCGCGCTGCTGTGGGGCTCGTCGTGGGTGATCGAGTTCCGCCACGGCGGCATGCCGCCGTTCCCGCGCAGAAGCTTGCCGCACCAGCTCTTCAGCTTCACCTGCACGCCGTCGCGTATCGGCTCCCACTCGACCTTCCAGTCCGGCGCGTTTTCCGGCGCCGTCTGAAGCACCTTCTTCCCGGTCATGCCGAGAAGGAACGGAATATCGGTGGCGGTCAAGTACCGGCCGTAGCAGCTTTTAAGCCGAATCAGATGGCTCTTCTCTCCCACCATCTCCACCGTCCATCTGGCCCTCTGGGAGGACCCGTTCCGGGTCTGCCTGACGGTTTCTTGGTCGTCGTCGGCGACCAGGTACTTGTCGAGGTGGCTCCGGAGCTTAACGGCCTTGGTTTTAGAGAACAGTTCCATAAACGAAAAGTCGAAAACAAAGCAAGAAACAGAGTGTCTGGTTTGGTGAAATAAATAATATATTGGAGAAGAAAAGACGGTTCTTGGCTTGTTTTGTTCGTCCAAAGCTGCGAGAAAATTCAGAGAAAGAGTTGATAATTAGGGTTTTATTAGTTTTTTATTGCAGGAAAGATGGCAAGAAAAAGAAAACAAGAGATGGATTCGTGTTAGTTATTTCTTGCTGATATTATATTGGGTTTTTAAATACGCAAGATTGCGAAAGCAGAGACGAAGATGTCAAGAAAACTTGTAAAGACTTTGGAAATACACAGTGAAGACTTGAAAACAGGGGAGAGGTTGACCATGAAGCTTCGCGGGACAGAGGAAGAAGAAAGTGTTTCACTGTTTTTATAGACATTTTGGTTTTTGTTCTCTGGAAATACTTTGAATTTTGAACCAATTGTAAGAAACTTGAACTGTGTTTGTTACCTCAATTCATTTATGTGTAGTTTCTTGTACGTGAATACGTTCAAGTTTTGGTTCATCGAAATTCACAAGAAATATCTGTCGACAAAAGTTTTAAGTAATTTTTTCTTCTGTTAAAACACGGAAGCGTTACAAATAATAACATAGATTATGGTTATTGTGTACTTGTATTTTAGGCTATTTAATTGGCATTGTTAGATTGTTACACCAAACTTGAAGTTTGGTCCATTTAATGAGTTGTGAATCAACATATTTAGTAACTAATGTTAGTTATGAATGAGGTCTTAGGTTGCGATTCCCAACAAGTGCTAGATTTTCTAAACAGGACCTTTAAGTTTGAACATGAATGTCTTGCCTTTTTTTTCTCAAGGTGAGGATTGAATCATCATTAATGTGTAGATCCACTTGGTCACACTTTGATAAATGCATGTCTCCACGTGTTAGCAAGTGGATCATTGGTTTTTAACTACCATTGATTGTGCCACCTCGGATATGCATTTAAGCAAGGGCACTCAAATTTTCCATTAGTTTATCACACGACTCTCTCCACTTCCATAGCACCAGTCGTTTATAAAAATGATTGATGCACTAGTGTTTCATGAAATGTATCTTTATTATTTCGTGTCATGTTTGGAGCTAAATATTGAGCAACGCTAAAACACACATTTAAACAAAGGATGAAATACATTATATCGATATTGTGTTCGTGTTAAGTCACGTCGTTTATCAATTTACCAACTCTAGTAGGAACATTACAGAGCATTCTTTTTATTGATTTGTATAAGGTTTGGACTGTTACATTAACATGGGAGAAGAAGCATAATAGTACAACTCATAGTTTACAGGAGTGGGAATGTGGGATAGGTTCTTGATCATGTTTTGTCTCTTACATGCTACAAGATGATTATTTGAAATATGCAGATTCAAGGGCTGTGGCTTTCTTGCTTGCTACTGCAGCTTTCTCGCTACCGGCCATGTTATAGCTTCTTTCCTGAGATAAAAAGTGCAAGAGATGTGAATATGGAGAAGGAGAAGAAATGGTGTGTACAAAGAAGAAGAAGATATGGAGCTGTACCAACAGGCGCCATGTAAATGGGATTCCTTCCCTCTTCTTGATTCGCTTTTCGATTTCTTCAATTGCTACAATTCGAACATCATGGTTTAGAAGTGTATGTAGATGAAGTTTGACGGTGAAGGAAGCAGTTTCTGTGATTACCTTTCATGGCCCATCCATTGTTCAACAATACAGTGTACCAGATCTCGTTCAAGACATCAACCTGTTCATCAGAGGCTCCAATGATCTGGCAAAGACTGTCAACTTCAGTTTTTTCTAACAAGTATAAAGATGTGTGATTTGGTAGTTTATGATGTACCTTATAATCCATGGCATCAAAATCTGGCCCAAGCAACTCGAGTGCTTGCTTGTCGTTACCTCTCCCAAACTCGTATAGGGCTTCTGCAAGCTGAGAACATTAACCGAAGACTTGAGGAAATACAGATTGCTGTGTAAGCAGAGTTAATATAAAAGTTGTGCAAGTTTCAAAAGAATAAAATTTGACAGTTATCGTAATGGCAATGCTTTAAACTAGTAGAAGCACTAGGAAGTTGCAACTTTATCATGCCAAAAGTAAGTGCATTAAGCAGCATGACGAGATAAAACCACGACATAAGTGAAAACAGCTTGAAAAGATTATCAGCAAAATGAATAGAGCAGCAAACAGTACGAACCAGGATTCCTTTGTGCATTCTTTGTTGCTTCTTCTTGGTCATCTTGGAAATTCTACATAAAGTGTGAATTTGCGATAAATTAATTGCTGAAACGCATCCAAATAAATTATGTGAAAGTAAAGATCCTCGTTCCAAGTACCAACCTGGATTTTAAGCCATTGAGTAGATCCTCTGCTTTAGAATAGTCTCCGGTCTTAGCTAAGGCCCATAATATCAAAACATCAAGGTGCCACTCTAAATACCAGTTATCCTGAAGATCAACATGTCCATTTAGATACCAAAACAGCTTTAAAATAGGTCTTTTGAAAATAGGAGACAAATAACAATGTTATTGAGCTATTTAAACAGTAAATAACGTTGGTGTCTACCCATGAAATACATTTAGCTCATTTCCAGCTTCCAATTACCTATTAGAGAGACCTAAAAGTGAAATCTCTCACTTCACGGAATTGTGATTTCATGGTAATCCAATAGCGGCCAAGAATAGACGAGAGTGCATATCTAAAACTAGCTGTTCATCACAAGAAAGATTCCAAAATGGTCAACTGGGCTAAAGCACAGGGGCAGCAGCTGAATAGTGCATACTGTTGTTACTGAAACCTAAATGTGCTTTAGAGGTAGTAACTCGTACTTTTCTAATTGTCTAAACCCTTTGTCTCCATTTCCATAAATGAAACATTTGACATAATCCTTACATTGTTCACAGTTTCTCACCGTGCCAAATCCTAAAACAAATCAGTTGCCCCTATAGGTGCAACTTGGTTTATTCTTTTTATTAGCTTAGTTTTTGGTTTTCTTGATGAATTAGGTACATAGAACTGTCATTTTATTTATTCTTTGGATACACCAAGTTGCAGACTCTATCTTCCACAGACCGCAGCATAAAAGTTAGCAGGGTAAAAAGAACAATCTTATAGTACCCATGAGATGAAACAACAGCAATAAAGTCGAAAAAACTGTAGCCTCCCTTGAATTTATACAACTCCACCAACCTCAAATTTGAATATACATCATTCACAAATTCTATAGATACATTTAAAGACCATGATGAATTGTTACTTACTTTATCTGATACACAACTTGCTAAGATCTTCAGACGGTCCCCAAAAACCTCCATTTCACCCCGTACAGACACCCTCAGCAATAAACCAAGAGCATTCAAGTACACCTGCATGCAAGTAATTTAGGGGTTTGTGACCAAAAAAAGAAAGAAGAAGCTCTGGGTCACGTTGGAGGGGTTCAGAGAATCTACCTCTGGACGCACAGCATCAGTTTTGTCTAATTCCTTCCAGATACGATTGTCATAAACCTCCACAACACTTCTCATTGGAGAATTTCCTTCCAGGTAACAAAGAGCTACATGCCACCAATTGTGTGTGTACCTGAAGATTGGCAAGACATTAAAGCCTTGAACAGATGAATGGAAGCTCAATAAGAAACAATGTGATTAAGATGACCTAACATGCATACATAAAGGATGAACAAGAGCTCCATGAAGATGAGCATTCTTCCATGAATTCCACTGCTTCTTTAAAGCGGCACTCATACTGAAGAACATGGCATAACTGCATAATATCCAAGCACTATAGGGATTAGTCGGGTTAAAATATTGGGATTCAAGAAAATAATAGAAGGAGCTTCTGGTTGCTACATGATAACTCAAACATTGTGATCAACTCGAGGGAGATTGCATGTGCATCCAGCCATACTCAGAGTGTCAGAATGCAAACAATCTACTCGTATATCAAAATTGAATGCATTTCAAAATATCATCACAAAATCATATCGAAGTTGAGAACAATAAAATAGTAGTGTAATATGTTTAAGTGCATGCTTATTAAAAAAGACTAGAGATATACAGTTAAGAGTATTGAACACATACAGCATGATGTGACCAGCAATCATCCTTGTCGATCTCAAATCCCTTCTTTCCAGCTTCATGAGCTTCTGCCATCCGCCCTAGCTCTAGTAATGGGAAAGCAAGCATACCATATACGTAACTCTCTTGTTGATTTTCAGGTAGAACCTGCAAAATGAACAGTCATTGTTTACAATTTGATATTAAGACTTCAGAACCTTTTTGTTTGGAAGATGGAAAGAAACCGGCGAAACAAGCTTCAAAGAAAGATCAGGTCGAGCCATGTAGAAGCATAAGATTTGAGCTCTTTTTAGAGATACTAGATCTCTCGGAAAGTCTTTTAAGAGCTGCAAAAAGCATAAACACCAATTACAATAATCAGAAGTTGAACAATAGTAGAGTGAGAAATAAGATCATGTAAGGAGATTGCAGCTCATAAGAAATGCTTCAATTATGAAACATTTTCACAACTATTAGTGCGAAAAAAAATTCCAAACATAAATTATACTACAAAGCATGCATTACCCATAACTTTATTCATGAATCGTTAAGCCCATTACAAACACTTGTCAGTTGTCAGCAAAGATGGTTATGAAACCCACCACTCAAATCATCTAGGGGGCAAAATTACCGTGCTACCACTTTGTTTGTAACATATGGATAAGTTTATAGATACGAGATAGTTACCTTAGCAGTTATTCACAAACGGAAAACCACATACTATCTGATAAGTCAAGCCATACAGTATACATCCCATCTATTCTGAATATTTGCCAAAAGCCAACTTGGTTACTTACTGGATCTCGGGTAGGACGAGATGAATCAATCATGAAGTATGTAACGATTGAAATGAGTCTTTAAAGCAAAGCCTAGGGTGATTAGCAAGCCTATGGAGGAACCCACATTAAGAATAACAATTCAATTATTAAATGTTATTAAAGTTGAACCATTCACACATTATACCTAAGAGTAATTTCTGCCACAATAAGCACGAAGAAGATGAATCAAATAAAAATATCAAGCAATGCCTTTAATCATGCTTATCTTATCCAAAACAGGTTCAACATTGTGTGAACACCAGATAAATGAAACTAAAAGCTGTGCATGATGAAGCTACCAGAAAGACACAATTGGGACCAAAAATCCAAAACAGAAAACAAAGCCAAAGCAAGAGAAAATGACAGGAAATCATAGAGGAGAAATAAACCAGTAGAAAGGTGCAACCTTGGCATGTAATTCGACAGCGACATCATCGTCTCTATCTTTAGACATCAAGTTACTGACTGCATCAAAAACCGTCCTCTCGTACGAGGTGGCTTGTTCCTGCAAAGGATGAAATTTTCAGTCAAAAATTGAACCCACAAAAAATCCCCCAAATCCCAATTAAATTGTCAGAAATGATCAGCAAAAAACAAATTGAACCCACGAGTCTAGACTTGGCAGCCTCCAAATGAGAAGAAGCATCAGAAGAATCGGAGCTGGAGCAGAGGAAATGGGCAGCCAAAATGTTGGCCAAGACGCAGCCTTTATCATGGCGCGGAGCTTCCAGAATCACAGACCTCTCTCGACCGTAACTGAGAACCTTTGTGTTGATAAAAAAATCAACCAACCCATTTCAGATTTTGCTCAAAAAATCGAAACTTGCGGGAAGGAAATAGAAGAAACAAACAAACCCACCTGCTGATAATAGGCGTTGAGCGCAGAGATGCAAGAATCGGAGGAGGTATTGACCTCGTAGCCCCATCTGTCCAATCTCACTTGCGCCATGTCTCTTTCTGCTTCAAAGAGAGCAATTGATCCAAGAAGAAGAACCCAGATGGTGATTGCTTTGTAGAAACTCAATCGAGGACTCCAATGTAAGCTTGAGTCAGCTACTAAGCCTTATCTTGTCCTTTTGGACTCTGTACAATGTCCACCGTTTTCGTAAATATGCTCTGATTTTATAGAGCTTTTTTATTTTCTATGGCTATGAACAACAACGATGGCACAAAGTGACTGATCGCACTTGTCTGTTTGTGTTAGGTTGCAAGATTCATTCATAAAATTGTAATTTAGTTATGGAAGCGGTGATGATTTGATTTCAATTTTGGAAAAGCTACCTATTTTATGCAATAACAACAAGCCAACCACTTATTTTTAGCAAATTGATTCATCACAATTTTCCTATTTGCCTTTTATATTCATATATTTGTGTTATCAAGCTTAAAATTCTTAAACTATTTTCTTTTGTATTCTTATAAGTACATGGTATTGTTGCATGTTAGTTTGTGCTACTGACATATATATGTGATTTTCTATTATAAAAAAAAAATAGTTTAACTTAACTTCAAGAATTGGTAAATGAATATGACAATATACAAAATTTAACCTAACTTCAAGATATGTAATTATATACTGTAATTTGTATAATCAATGGTTGTTTAGTGCATCCCATTGCATATATGCACTTAACAGAAAATCTTATCTAGCAAGGAGGGCTATGCACTGCTACTAATTATTAAATCGTTGGCTGTACTTTTCGGATTGATAAATTAGCAGCTAAAGTTTAGTTTTGGTGACAAATAAGTGATATACTTGTGACTTATTAACAAAATAGAGTGTACGAATAGGATAATAGACAAATAAGTGATATACTTGTGACTTATTCAGAATAAGAAAAGTCTTTTGGCAAACATTAATGACACAAATGTGTTCGACTTTGTTGGTATTGCAATTAAAGTTGACGTCGGTGGTGGAGCTACTAGTAGAATCGTTTTTTGTATTGCTTATGAAAATGTTGTTAATAATGGCGTTGTTAGTATTGTTAATGACTGACTGTTGGTGGTCTTGTTCTCTCAAGTTTGACAAATACGTGAATTATGAAGTTCCAGTGTGTTATGACAAGAATGAACACAATTTCAATCTTATATGAACGAGGAATAATCGTTGTTGCCTCAAAGTTGAAGTCAAGTTTGACTAAAAAGTTTGTCACTACAAATCTAAATATCATATTGAAATTAACTGAAATTAGTGTAGCAAACAATTTATTGCAAACAGAAATTTGAGATAAATAACTTGTTAGAACTCTGGAACATTTGGAAGTGTGATGAAGAAATCAAAATGTCTAATGTGCAGACTGCGTTTTCCACATTTATGGTGCATTGCATTGTTTCTTTGATACTGAAACAATAATTTTGACTTGATCCATGCATGTGCCTTAAAATGTGTACAACATTGATAGTGAAATTGGAACGTTGGATCTAGTGATCCACCACAAAGTTGGCAAAAAGAAGAAACCAAAAAAAAAAAATCATGGACCAAATTCCTATCTCTAAAAGTCCATGTCAACTCCTATTGAACGAACAACCGACTCAAGAAAAACCAGAACAATTTATTAGTTCTTCTCGACTGTATCCCAAAAATCCTCATGTTGTAAAATTTCACTACAAAGAGCCCATTTTAGAAGCAAAACACAACACATTTCTTGACCCCGAACAACACACCATCTACTTTATTGGACCCCAAAACCCACATGAGTGGTCTCACTAATTGGAAGCAGGAGCTCTGAACTTGGCAGCAAGGACCTTAGCAAACTCAGCAAGCTTCTCTGTCTCTGGCATCACACCCTTCACAGCCTCATCACCACAAAACCTCTCAGCCCATTTCAGCAAACCAGGTGTCTTCTCTTCATCAAGAAGCTTCACACCATTACTCTTCTCTGTCACCTTCATCCACCCCAACAAGCACCCAACAGCAATGTCCAGATACCCAATCCCATCTCCCCCGAAAAACGCCTTCCCTTTGCTGCACTTCTGGAATGCCCCTTCCAGCAGAACCAGCCCTTCCACCACCTGCTCGATCGCCGCCTTCTTCGCCTCCTCCCCTTGCGCGCTCCCTATCCCTCTCATCGACGGAAAAAACTACACAAAAAAAACAGAGAATTTGTGTAACTGAAACAGAGTAACAAGAACAGAGCAACTGAAACAGAGTAGGTACTACCTTTTCGTCGACGTAGGAGGCCCAAAAACGGGCGGTGGCACGGTCGTAGGGATCGGAAGGTTGGATTGAGGGGCCGGAGGACCAGGTCTCGTCGATGTACTCGACAATTATGAGAGACTCGCAGATTGGCTTGTCGTTGTGAATGAGAACAGGGATCTTCTTGTGGACAGGGTTGGATTGGAGGAGGAGCTGGCTCTTGGATCCGAAAGTCTCTTCCAGGAACTCGTATTTGACGGACTTGATGTTGAGAGCGATCCGTGGCCTCATCACAAAAGGGCTCGGCCACGCACCCAGGACCTTGACGTCGCTCTTTGACATGGCTAGTAACTTCAAGAAACAGAGCAAATCAAGATTCAGCCCTAGAGTGAGGAACAAAAGTATCTATGCTATGGGGTTTGGTTGAGAAGCTATAAATGGAAGAAAAGGGTCAAAAATGTAAATATAGAACTGAAATTTATGAGGAAGTGGTGGTGGAATCAATGATTTTTAAGGTAAGTTGTTGGTTAGAAGTTGGTTGTGGTGGTGGTGTTAAATGTGAAGACTCAGCTAGTTTGGTGGCTTGTGTGGTTAATGAATGAGACACGTAGACAAAAAAAAGGACACTAGGATATTAAGTAAATTAAAAATGCACCAGCCGGGAATCGAACCCGGGTCTGTACCGTGGCAGGGTACTATTCTACCACTAGACCACTGGTGCTTGATGATGGTTTCAAATGATTTTGTATTAGATCACGTAAAATTGTAATTCTGATTCAACGTTTTGTGTGTAATATGGTTATTAAAACCATATCATATCAATTATCATATCCTGCCATGCGCGTTTTAAATTAGTTAAACCTTAATAGTTCGGTGATTGTTGGATTTGCATGGTCAGTTTTGAGGGTTTGTGCAACACACAATTATTGTTGAGCACAACATGAACATAACACTTGCATGAATTGTTAGCCCTATCGATAACCTTTTTTTTAAGGTATGACAATTGATTTTCTTCATGAACTCTTTTGTTCTTCCTATATATATATGCTTCACTAATTGTTATAACTTAGTTTCCTTTAAATTTCGTATAATAGGATAGGTAGTTAATTATCTTCAATTTCTGTTACAAATCGGTTGGATGATCAACATGCGGATCTGGTCAACTAATTGGGCCGTGTTTGTGTCAATTGTTTCGTATCTAACATGTTCTATTTGGTTACTGTTTCTAAGGTGTTGTGTTTGTGCTCAGCTTTATATGTAATATTTATACGGTTATGACTATTGATTTCTTTTATGAACTCTTTGGTTCTTCCTATATGCTAGCTTCTGTAGTTGTTATAACATATTTTCTTTTCAATTTCATATTATAGTGTATTAGTAATTAACTTCAACTTCTGTTACATTTCGCTTGCTAAGTTCCTTTCTATAGCTCGAGTGAATTCATAACTTTGACGTTTCCTACCTATAAGTGAAATCAAATGGAAGAGGGAGGAATGATTTACAGCATTTTGTCATGGATGCCCATCAAGGAGGCAGCAAAAACTAGCATTCTCTCAACAAGATGGAAATGTTTGTGGAAGTTTACTCAGCGTTTGGATTTCAAGTAACCCCTCGAGAAATAGACAGAGTCACACGGACTTATGCATATTATTTGAGGACTAACACTGACAAGCCATCAGAAGAAAATGAAAAGTTGATAAGTTTTGTGGATGGAGTTTTTGATTTGATTCGAAGTCCCACAATAGATGAGTTTAGAATTTGTTTTAACAATAAATACTTTTCTAATGAATGTATAAAGAGGTGGATTGTATATGCAATAGAAAGAATATTTCAGTTATATTTGTAGGTTGACGGATGCGTAAATAACTTAGGTACCTCTAAAACTACGCTTTATAACTTGGGTACATTATGTGTTATGGAACCGAAATTTAGGCCCATCTGTCATTATCCCTAAAATTAAACCTAATTATTTTGCCGGTAGGTTTTGAGAGTGACGTAATAAAGCTCCGACCAAAATCTGTTCACACTCGACTCCAATTTTGCTTTACATTAACGCCTACAGGTACGTTGTTAGCTTTGATTTTTTTTTTTTTTTTTTTTTTTTTTTTTTCAATTATACATGTTTGATAGGGTTTATCTCAAATCTGAGATTTTGATTTCAAAATTTGAAATTGAATCAAACCGAATGTATGAATGCACAACATATTTGCAATAACATGCACGTCTAGGGTATAATTTTAAACTAATCTTAGAAATCAGTCAAACATATATTGATAGGTCATGTCCAACACGTGGAATGTGTTGGGTCGTGTATGTGTCAATAACATCGTGTCAACACGGCTTATTTAAAACATGTGTTCAATGGACTCGTAAGCATGTTGGATTGTGCAACACAAAATCAAAGTTCAGCACGTGTCAACTCTATCTATAATGTTTTCTTAATGTATGACTAATGATTTTCTTGGTGAACTCTTTTGTTCTTCCTATATGCTTCAGTAATTGTTATAACTTTCTTTTAAATTTCATATAGCTAGTAGGATAGGTAGATAACTTCATATCATGTGACAAGTCAGTTGGGTGATCAACATATATAGCATATCTGGTCAACTAATTGGATCGTGTTTGTGTCAATCGTGTCTTGTCAATACTTTTTATTTGGTTAGTGTATAATACACGTTTTGTGTTTGTGTTCAGCTCTATATGTAATATTTCTACGGTTATGACTATGATTTCCTTTACTAGCTCTTTGGTTCGTCCTATATGCTAGCTTCTGTAATTGCTATAACAAAGTTACCTTTAAATTTCATATTATAGTATAGGTTGTTAACTTCAACATCTATTACAGATCGCTTGTTATATTCTTCTCTATTTTGTGTGTGTTGTATTCGGGTTTATAAAAGTTCCACTTGAGTTTTAAGCTCTAATCTATTGTTTGTTAAATTAATTACCAAGAATTAAATCAATAACAAACAACGAGATATAAAGCAATAACC
>JAYMTH010001777.1:0-13949 GCA_036897465.1 Pelargonium australe | reverse complement strand
GAGGCGGCGGAGGGGAAGAAGCAGGGGAGGAGGATGCGACGGAGAGCGTCGATTTTGGGCATGGTAGGTTTCGGTTTCTTGAGTCAAGAATCGGTGGGTTTTTGGGGTTCGGATTTGGGGATTTTTCGTGGCAGAGCAAGCAACAGTACACACACACTATGTTCTTGGTCTGCACTGTACTGTACTGAGCCGTGCAGATTTTATATTAAAGGCGGGAAGTGGAAATAGCCGTTGAGATTTTTTATTTTTGCTGATCTGTCACGACACGTGTGCAAGATACTCTTTCCACGTGGCATTAGTTGTGGGGCCTGGGCTGACGGGGCTTGGACTAAGCGTCGCTTGATGTTTTTGCAACGCTTTTTAGTCTTTAGTGACAGTCAACATAAGTTTTCAGTCTTCAGTTTCGGTTTTATTGTAACGCTTTTCAAATATTTATTACGTTTTTGAGTGGAAAATGATTTGTTAATTGATTATTTTAGAATTGACTGAGCAAGATATGAAAATGTGCCAATTAATCAGTTAAATAATTAGACGTAACACGTGATGTCATATTTTAATAGTTTGATTAGCTCAATTTAGCGCAAGTAAAACTACACTTAGTGATAGAAAAAACGTTGTTTATAGCTTTAGTATTTGCACATAAGTTTGTTTTCCATAAACTTTAGCGGTTAATAACTGTTGACGTGGCAAACAAAAACTCATATAATTGCCATTTAAAGCAAGTGACCAGCTGCAATCCAGTACTGTGTACTATAGCTGACAAATTTGATTTTTGGTCAAACTTTAGTTTTCAAGCCTGAAATGTGCTGAATCTTCCCATCACTGCAAAGGTCGATGTTTACAGTTTTGGAGTTGTGATTCTAGAAATGGTGACGGGAATTTAGTTCTCAACTTGGGTGGTAGGGGATAACGAGAAACAGTTTCGGGGTTGAATACAGAAGATATAGTGGATACGGAATAGGAGGGGAAGAGTTCAGCCGGAACCAAACAAGCAAAACGGTCAAAATTGGAATTTCCTGTGTCGAGGAAGATAGAAGTAAGAGGCCAACAATGGATTCAGCAGTTCGCGTTCTACTAGAATGTGAAGATGAAACTGAAAGTCAATAACGAAGAATGTGAAGATGAAACTGTCCAGTTAGTTTAACATGCAAGTAACAAATTCACTAGAAAACGTGTACCAGAGATAATAATTATTGAAACCGAGCACTAAACATAATTCAACTGCAAAAAAGTTCCATGGATCCATTTATTCGATGATTGAGAGACAAATCAGAACTAAGTTTAACTACCTAATAAACCAAAAGTAACCCCTTACACAACAGCCTGCAAAATGTGCTTTGATCTAAGCATCAAAGTTGTTGAATAGAGATCACAAGAACATTCGAAATTTACCTCGATTCTCCAAGTGAAGAGTGCGCAGTTACTGCACCCCACTCCATCTTGCCCAGTCTACAAATTGCATCCCACCATAAACATTATTGGCAAATCGAACACCAACTGTAAAAGCCAGTGCAGCCGGTGGAACCTGCTTTGCAAAAGGTGACGCTTCTACCAAGCGTTCTAGGCCATTGATGACCTGGTAACGGGTATTTGAAGATACTGCGAGGAAAACACCTGCAAGATGGGAGCAGAACTAAACCAATTAGCGATTGAAAACAAGGTGAAGGTAACGGACGTTATCAAACTGAAGGATGAACAAGCTAAATGGTATCATCAATATGATTAATAAAACAAGCTCCACAAACCACAAAAATCTAGGGGCTATGCAGCACACAAAACAAGTAACTGCTTCAGAAATTGAAAACTTGTTACTTAGCTACATAGAATTGGGACAAGGAAAAACATGCGTGAAACATTAAGGGAACACATAACGCCAAAAAAAAAAAAAAAAACTTCAGATATTCATTACAACTTATCAAATTCAAGATCTGTGCATCACATTGATGCTGAAATACTATAATAAAATTAGGCAACAGCGAAAGGCATACCCCAAAGAGCTGCACTCTTGATCAGAGGTGGCACCGGTATGTCCTCTTCTGATTTCTTTATGCTCCTAACATAGATAAAAGGTACAGTTAGAAATGTAGTCACATGATAGTTGTCAAAGAAGTTAATCATGAAACAATAGCAAACACATTGCTTTTGCACATAAATCTTTAGAAGGCAGTAATATTGGAGGAGCCTTTTGTGTACTAACTCTAGTTTTTGCAAAAAGGCTCTTACCCTAACTCAAACACGTGACCTCAAGGTCACAAGGCAACAACCTTAACTATTGCACCAATGCTCACCCTCAATAACTACTACAAAAATATGCCCTCATAAAACAAGAAAAGGAGATTCAACTATTTCACATTGCACAGAGAATTCTATATTCGTCCAAATTCCAACAAATTAAAGTCACAAGTCATTCATAAGAATCAGTTAATATGGTAACAAAAAACTTTTTTTTCCTAAGCAAAAAGGAAAATAGTATGGTTAAACAAAGAGCAAAGTTCAAAAGGAATAGAAATGGTTAAAAGCGAGGGTGCTTCATATATATTAGCAGCAAGAGCATGACTCAGCAATTGTTTGCCCTACAATATAGTCTTGTGTCTCTACAGGAGAACACTGTGCTGCGAGTAATCACACATTCCTAATATAAATCTGTCTGACGACGACTGTATCATTCTGATATCATAAAATTTAAAATTTAAAATCCCTGAAATAACTTTTCAAGATAGCAAAAAAAAAAAAAAAAAAAAAAAAAATCGACGATGAATCAGGAGAGAGCCACAAACAGATAAGGTATATGTGACATCTCCAGAACCCAGACAGAAGTGTACCGTTTGGCAGTCATGATCAAATTCGCAATTCCTTGGCCAATAATACCACATCCAAACCCAACTGCTCCATACATGATACCCTAAAAACAGAATGTGGAGAAAAAAATAGTTCAGGATAAAATCCAATAAGCCATTGCCAAAAATACCCACTATACCTGAATTAAGTTCATGTGTATGTTACCTTATAGAAGTATGTACCAATTCTCTGTTGCATGGAAAACCTACACCCTGGTCTTTCAGCTTCAAACACACTGTATAAGATGAACAACACTCAGGGTCATAACACTTTCTTCATTAAATACTTACGCTGCCAGGGAGATTGTTACACAAGTACAAGACACCATATGTTAATTAAGATAACATATAGTTTCAGAACAGTTAAGCCATAAACCCGAAGACATAAGACAGAGAGGGTAGAGTGAATTCTAGTCATGAACTGGAATAATAACCTGCTAGGAAGAGCATTGTAAGCATGTGTCATTCGTCCAAGGAACCCTTTAGAAACAGATGGTCGCCCAATACGAGCATATGGTGCTAACATACCAACTAAAGCAACATTAACCACTACCCCAACCAAAAGATCTGCTACATACAACTCAAATTCAGCCCAGAAGTCTTTGCCCCGCTTTTGAACTTCTGCGAATGTTGCACAACAAGAGTCAATGACTATCTGCATCATGTTTGATCAATTAGTAAAAACATGTAAATATGCACTACCAAAATCAGATCAATTTTTTTTTTTTTTTTAAAAGAGTGGGAGTGCACTGTCCAGTTTGCATAGAAAGCAAATGATTGAACTGTTTTCACAACTTTCATCCATTTGCTGGGAAAGTAGTACACTAGGTCTTACAGAAGTTTATCACAACTTTCATCCATTTGGTTCACTTTTATTTCCCACACAACTGGGTGATCAATAAATGTGCAATCAAACCAGTTACTCTAACAACAGAAGTACAAACAAATGACTTTGTTTCTTCAATTTAGTAAAGTGTTGTGCAGAAATAGAAAATTAAATATACAAGCTTAGCATACCTCTGTTCCAATCTTGAAAAGGAAGGATGGATCAGCCAACATGCGGTTGCGAAGCATAGCCCATGTTTTAATCGCAAAGCCCAGAGGCCAGGCTGAACCCTACAACAAGTATAAAAAATCACTACCCATAACAAAAAACAGCGGGAGATACAGATACCATCGAATTCACTACAAGGAAGTGGTACAAATTTGGATGACGTTGTACCTGCAATTCCAAGTATCTTTCGAGAAGCAATTTCCGAATCCCCATAGTCTTTGCAGCTTCCAACATGTCAGAAGGTAGAGTAGCCCCTCGCGCCTCTGTTTCTTTCATCACCTCCTCAAATGTCAAAATTGGCCCAAACTCCTCTTCTTCTTTATCATCCCCCTCGTCCTCATCTCCATCTCCACCTCCACCTCCACCTCCACCTCCATCTCCACTCCCTCCAGTACCATTTGGAAATTTCCCATTGCCACCATTATCATTACTATCAGTTTTCAATTCATACCCATTCTCCAAATCCCCAACCCCAACATCCATCTTCACATCAACCACCTCTTCAGAATCTGATCCAAGGCCATAACCAGACTGCAGCTCAGCCGGCAGCTGTGGCTCCAACACATTCATGACCACAAGCCTCTGTCTTTTCACTCTCAAGCATTGTCTGCCCCTAACACCTCTACTCAAAACTCGCAAAGACCCAACCTTTACCATGTTTCCAAACCCATACTTCCTCGACAATACCTCATTTCTCAAACTCACAACATCCGATGCTCCAAACCTCGAAGCACAACCCGCCATTTTGGACTCAAATCAGACAAGTCAGCAAATTATCTTCAAGGGTTTCACTAAAAACCCTAAGAATACTCAATCGCAATCTACTCAATAACGAAAAAAAAAGTTAACAAACTGATCAGAACCTCAAACACACTCAATAATGAGCTCGAACCACTCACTCACTCCAAAAATCAATCCGAAAAGTGACTTGAAAAAAGCACAAACCTGCTCGAAATAAACTCCTGCGCTCCGTAATCTTCAATGATGAGGTAAAAAGGAAAAATCTTTCCGCGAAAAAGGAGGGAATATCTCGAAAAACGACCGAAAATGTAGCGACTTTTTGACAACAAACCTGTTTGGATCGAAAGAAAGTTCAGGTTACGTAGAGGAATTGGGTGGCGAGCGATTGTGATTAGTGAAAGTGATTAATAGAAAGAGAGTTTCGAGTGATTGAAAGCTTCGGGACTGTGTGTCTCTCGTAGAGGGTGTGGTGTCATGGTGTGGACTGTGGAACAGAGACGTTGTTGTCGTTTTTCACTTTAGTCCTCGATGCGGCGAAATGTCAATTTTTTGGTATTTGCAAATTGGTCCTTGTTTGGCACGTGCGGAACTCTAAGCAAACCCTTAGGGTTTTTGCTATCTTGCGCATGGGACAAACTTTAGCAAGCAGTAGTGGTGGTGGTGGCTCTGGTTGTATTTTTGGAGAAGAAGTGTTCATTTTGTTTCAAAGTGGTATTTAATTTAATTTTTGTTTCAATTTTTCCTAAAATTATATAACTTTGTTTATTTTGGTCCCTTAGCAATTTGAGTTAGCTAATAGGTCTCCCTTAGCAATTTGTGTGTTCTGGTTTAGGTGAATTTTTGCTCTCTGCAGTCAAACAATTCAACTCCATGGAAGAGAGCAACACAAGAAATGGAAGCTTCAACAGAGGTTAGTGCTTGTTTTTGTTTTTGTTTTGACAAACATCAATATCATCTGTTTTTGGAATGACCCACAAGAAAAGATTTGATCTTTTATGTTGTGAACTACAATAGTATGAAGTTGAATGCTTGGATGTTGAGTTCTCATATACTGATTTTTCCATTTTGGTGTTTTGATTGGTTCTGTGTTGTGAGCTTTGTGCATGTTTTGTTTGAGATAAGTTGTTATATAGGGTTCTTAGTTGATTTATTGACTGTAATATAAAGCACAATCTAGATGATTTACAAACATTTTGTTACATATCGGATCGAAGTTTCTCGTGTATGATTTATTGAAGCAACATATAACTAGAGCATTGAGCTTTTTGTGGATTAATCAGTGTCTGCACTTTCTTCATCGTTTTTTATCAGAAGCTCAACAACCTTTCTCATACTAGGCCTCGAACCAGGATCATCTTCTACGCACTGCATCGCCACTTTCATTAACCTTTCGAGCTTCTCCTTGTTGTATTCGTGGTTCAGCTTTGGGTCGATCACTTCCTTGAGCCTGTTTTGGTCTATCTTTTGCCTCACCCAGTGTACCAGGTTGTTGTCCGGGGCTGCAGCTGTTTGGAAAGCATATGCGCTCTGTCCGCTGAGTAGTTCCAGCAGGACCATCCCGTAGCTGTAGACATCCACCTTTGCGTCGATTCTTGAGTTCTTCATCCACTCGGGAGCTAAGTACCCTCTAGTTCCTCGAACCTTGGAAAACCCCTTGCTGTCGTTTTCTTTGAATAGCATTGACATGCCAAAGTCTGCGACCTTAGGTTCGAGATCATCATCCAACAGTATGTTCTGAGGCTTTACGTCACAATGGAGAACCCATTCCAGACACTCCTCGTGTAAGTACGACAGACCCTTTGCTGTCCCTAGAGCAATGCTGTACCGCTGGTCCCATCCTAGCCTCGCGGATGAATCTGAGAACAAGATTTTATCCAAAGACCCGTTTTCTAAGTACTCGTATATTAAAAGCTTGTGCTCGTTCTCCACGCAGAAACCCCACAGTTTCACCAAGTTCCTGTGATTGATCTTCCCTATTGTGGTCATTTCTGCCCAAAATTCTGCTTCGCCTTGCAAAACGCCTTCCAGTCGCTTCACTGCTACAACTATTCCATTCTCGAGAACCCCTTTGTAGACCGTCCCAAAGCCTCCTCTTCCTACTTCGTGTTTAAAGTTTTTTGTAGCTTTCCTCAACTCTTTATAAGTGAAGCGCTTGAAGCCCATAGCTAGTATCATATAACCCAGATTGACCATGTCATCGTGAGTTTGCTTTCGGAACACAAACCACCATGCTAAAGAAATGGACATAACTTCAAAGATTGCAATAGAAACAACAATCCCTGTAAGGTATTTAACGTACTGGTTTTTGTGTGGACTTCCTCGCTCATCACTGTTACCAGTAAGAATGATTTCTTCACCTGAACAGCTTAGGTTATATGTGTGTTCCATTGCTTGTTGTGGATTAGAACTTACAACACCTCTTGGGACTTTTATATGCATAACGCTTGTTGAACTTGGCATGTAGAGACCATTCAAGAGAGCGCTTTTGGTGTAGCATTGTCCTCGTCCGTCCGGTGCATATCCAAATCCGGTGCATCGGCAATCACTGAGGCAAGCATTCCGGCAATATTCGTAGGAAATGCCAATACCGTAATTAGCCAATTCATATCCGAAGAAATCTGTGCTCTGAAGCTCCATAAACTCCAGCTCTTCTCCATTACATGTCAGATTGAATAAAGGAATGCAGCCTTTGGACCAATCTGAAGGGTCGTTTCTTCTGAAACCTTCAGGGCAAGCGCAAGCGGGTTGTGGGTTGTAGATGCATACACCATTGGCTCCGCACAATCCATGAACCTGACAAGCCGCTCCTCCACCAAACCATGAAATTTCCCAAAGCCCGGTTGAGTTATCCAGGCTATATGATCTCAAGAGTCCGTCATAATCTAACGTTAACCGTCGCTTCGGGCCAATCCCATAGTCAGATGCATTGAACGTCAGGCTGTCACTTGATAGAAAATGCCCAATATCATCTAAAACTGCTATTCTAGTGCTGTTGTAAGGTGTTCTGCCGTTGATGAACACAGTTGCGTTTATATTGGGCCAGTAGATACTTGAAATAGAAGGGCCATTATAGATGAGATTGAGTATGTTATTGTCATCATATTCGAAGTTGTAGAATCCAGAAAAGTATGTACTTTTACTTCTCATGGAGACCAAGGTTGTGTTCTTGGTAAGAGGCTGAGATGGAAGGAGCGTGTCCGTGGGGAAGGCAAAGCTCTCCCAAATGAGCTTCGCCTGCTCGTTAAGAACAAGATTCCCCGTGTCGAGAAGTTGAGCTTCTACATCAACATCTGAGAGTGTGTTGGTAGACCAAGCCATCGAATCATCTTCATCAGTCAAGACTAGGTTTCCATTTCTCATAAGAGTGAGTCTTGATCTCTTTCCACTCACCGGATTGTCTCTGTTAGCCATCCAAACAACTGTTTTGTCAATGGAATTAGTGAACCAGATTGAATAGCAATAGGCGTTGTCTCCCACCTTGTAAAATCCGCTAGAAAACGTCCCATCTGGCGAAACCAAGATGTCGTTCGGCTTCTCAACAGCCAAGAAGCTTCCACGGCGCAAGCTTGGCAATCCTTGTGATCCTGCTAGAGCCCAATCCGCTATAGGTACAAACAGCAGTAGAATGAGAAAGTGAGAAGCTCCCATGGTGGGTCTTAGAGAGGTTTAGATTTTGGCTCTAGCTGGATGATTCTGAAATGGTAGCGACATTAGAGCATCTTATGCTTTTTCCATACACAAGACTAACTGTATTCAAGTTTATTTGCTGACTGAATATTAGAGAACGAAGAATCATTTTAGCCTCCACTAGCATTTACTAAATCATAAACAGTCACTGTCAATTAAGTCTTAGAATTAAATTTGATTAACTGTATAAAATTTGAAATGTCCCTTGACTATCTCCAGGTCCTCCACCACTTGTTACCTGTAAGGACTAGTTCCACTTTGCAGTTTGTATCTTCTGAACTTTTTATATTGAATGATATGGTTTTGGTTGTAGATAGTCAACTCAACTGTCGTTTTCTGATATTGTTTCCTTGATATATCATGTTGTTGGCTTGCTATTTTTTCTGATTGAATATTGTGAATGGAGATTCCGAGAATATATGAGGCACTGGTATTTGCTAAATCTTTCATTTCGTCATTGTCTGAATATATAGCAATTGAAAATTGAGCAACTCATTCTATTCTGTTTCCTGATTGAATATCAGAGAATGGAAATTTTATGTCTAGCATTTACTAAACCATTTTCTCATTGCCAATATAGATATAACAATTAAAAGTTGACTAATTGCATGAAGCTTGAAGTGGAGGCTTACAACATGACCATCTCCAGGTCCTTTACCACTTGCTATCTTATCTCCTGAACTTGTTATTATTGAAAGGCTTGGTTTTGGCTGTTTATTGTCAACTTATCTGTCATTGTCCGATCTGGTGGCTTGGGTACATCATTTTGTTGCCTAGCTATAATTCTGATTGAATGTTACAGATGTGTAGATTCTCTGAATGTCCACTACTATTTACTAAATAGTGTATGCTGCGTCCAATCATGAAGTGGCGGCTACAAATTTGCTCGTTTGATTTTGGACAAGATAACATGACTTTCAACAACTAAAAGGTTCTCCGCCACTTGCTATCTGCTTCTCCTGAACCTTTTAGTTGAATGATCCAGTTTTGGTTGTTGAAAGTCAATCCTACTCTCTTTTCGTTTTTTTTGTGGCTTTGCTAGATTATATTGTTTCAGGGAAATTGACCATCATATTTTCTTGCCATCCAAACAGAGTTGCTCGACATCTGAGTCGACCAAGATGTGTGACAGGTTTTTACCTGAACTCAATATCGATTTTTATAGCAAGATCTGAGTAAACAATAGTCTCATAGAGAGTCATAGTATGATTTGGAAAAAACGAAGGTTCTTGTTTCTCTCGGTTTTGAATAGTTTTTGTTTTCTTGCCAGCCAAACAGAGTTCCGCTAAAGCTTCATTGAAGCTGGTTTATTGACTGATGGACTCAACTGCTTTAAGATCTGAGTAACTCGAGGGTCATGACAGGTTTTTTACCTATACTCAAGACTCTGTATTATTGGATATTTGGTTTTTCTTGTTACACGAAAAATTCTTAAAAATGATTGAATTTTTTGTTAGCTCCATGATTTCCAGTGTTGAAGAAACAGTAAACAAATATTGCCGTGGAGTTTATTCATAGGATATGAACTAAAATTCAAAAAACATTGCGAATAAATTATACCAACCCAAATGACATACAGAGATTACTTATAAATCCTTGTGAATAATATGCAAGAATCATAAAATACCTAATTCAGACACAAACTTAGACTGAAAAGCTATAAAATTGTAGAATTTTAGTGAAAACACGTACAATAACTTGCATATTGATCACTACCCAGATAGACTAATTTTGATCAACATATCGTCTCACATTGCTCGTTGCTTCGTTGGTAGAAAACCCTTCTTTTCACATCCACGAGCAACTCCTTCGCTTCTAGAAATTTTCCTTTACAAAACCTGTTACTTAACACCAGTTCACAATCCTTCTAGTTTCCTTCTGATACCAAGCAAACAACGCTAGAGAGCACCGAACCTGAAGTAGAAAGAACATCATATAGTGCTCTCTATAAATTAGCTGATATTAGTGGTTTAGGAAAGAAATTCAAGGGAAATGAACTTACTGAGTTTCTTGAGAATGAACCTAATATCCATCTTCGCTTTCTAGTAGAATTTGGACCACAGAATCCATTGTTGGTCTCTTGCTTCGGTCTTCCTCAACACAAGAAACTCCAATTGTAACCATCGTCATTGCTTGGCTCCGGCTAAACTGACCTTGTAATCTTGGATCCACTATATCCTCTATCCCCAAATCTTCCCCGCCTTGGATTTTGCTTTTAACTATCTTAACAAACCTCATCAGCTCCACTTCTTGCTCCTTTCCACTCTCTACCACCAAGTGCGAAAGACGAACTCCCTTTACCATTTCAAGAATTACAACTCCGTAACTATAAACATCAACTTTTGCAGTGATGGGAAGATTCAAGGCCCATTCTGGAGCCATGTACCCTACCGTTCCTCGAATTCTGGACAGCTCTGAGTTTGGGCCATCTCTCTGAGACAGCTTTGCTAGCCCAAAATCTGCAATTTTTGGCTCAAAGTCGTCGTCAAGAAGTATATTTTCATGCTTAACGTCGCAATGAAAAACCCATTCTAGGCACTCGTGGTGTAGGTAGGCCAAGCCCTTCGCAACACCTAGCGCAACTTTGAACCTTTCCTTCCATCCCAGAGCATTGGCCGAAAACAAGTGCTTGTCCAGTGTCTTGTTTCTGATATGCTCGTAGACTAGGAGTTTGTGTTTGCGTTCGTAACAGAAACCCCACATTCTCACTAGGTTCATGTGGTTCATCTTTCCAATTGTGCTCACTTCTGCCCAAAACCCTTCTTCTCCTTGATACACATCCCCGAGTTTCTTCACAGCCACCTCCCTTTCATCCGGCAAGGTCCCCTTAAACACAGCACCAAAGGCTCCTCTCCCTATCTCCTCCTTGAAATTCTTGGTTGCTTTCTTGAGTTCGCCATAACTAAACCTCCTAAACTGACTAGATATTGCTCGATACCCATCTTCTACGGATCCCGGGAAGCCCTGCTTTCTGAAAAGAAACCACCAGCTTGACACTGCGATGAGCATTTCGATTACACCAATGGCAAGAGCAAACCAATAGAAATAGTACCATTTCACCGTTTTGTTTGGAGTGTCATACATTGAAGGAGACCCTATGATCACAACTTTAGCTTCATTAGACCCACAAGTTGGGTTGGAGCCATTGAGAATGACTTGTTGAGGTGCTTCCACATTTGCTGGCAGTTTCAAGTATATGCTGCCTTCAAAATTGGGAGTCATGAAGCCATTGAAAAGGGCACTTTTTGGAAAGCACTGCCCTTGTCCATTCAGTCTATAGGCAAATCCCTCGCAACTGCAATCATCCAAGCAGATTTTTCTGCAGGAATCAAATGAAATCGACAGGCTGAAACTGATATCAAACCCGTAGAAATCAGCTTGTGGAATCTCCACAAACTTCACTTCGTCAGAACAAGTTCTGTTGAACTTAGGCTTGCAACCTTTGTTCCAATCAGCCGGATCACTTACCTCGTAGCCTTCAGGGCACGAGCACTTAGGTTCAGGCGTGTAAACACAAATCCCATTTCTCCCACAAATCCCATGCACTCTACATTTTTCTATGACCGCTTCCCACGATTCAGTCCATAGCCCTGTCAAATTGTCGAGGCTATAGAGTCTGAGGTTTCCATCGTGATCCAGTGTCAGCCTTCTTTTGACCCTAAACTCCATGTCCGTAGCATTGACTTGCAACCCATCACTCGATACAAAACTACCCAAATCACCCAAAAAAGCAATTCTACTACTATTATAGTTTGTTCTTCCACTCGTATACACATCCAAACCCGGGGTAGGCCAATAAATGCTTGAAATATCAGGCCCGTCATAGATCAGTTTCAAGACATTATCACTATCGAAATACAAGCTATAGTACCCGGAATAAAAAAGCCCTCTTCGTAACACAGACGTTAGCCTTGCGCTCTTGGTAAAGACTTGATTAGGAAGAAGAGTATCGGTTGGAAAATCAAAACTTTGCCACAAAATGTTACCTTGCGCGTCTTTCAGAACAAGGTTTCCAGAGTTGAGAAGCTCAGCTCTATCAGCAGCTGTGGAGGTGATGTTGCTCTGCCAAATGGTGGAGCCGTCCACATCTGTCAGTACCATGATGCCATCTTCGCGCATAGAGATTCTCGAGCCCCTGCCACTCACAGGCCTTCCCCGATTCGCCATCCAAACCACAGTTTTGTCCTTAGAATCTGTGAACCATATCGAAAACCAGTATGCATTTTCTCCTAGCCCATAGAAACCGCAAGTGAAGACTTTGTCCGGGGACGTTAACATGTCTGTATCATCATCAACTGATAGAGAAGAACCCATATGCAGCAAGTTCTTGGTTCTTGGACTTGCACTTGCATTTGCATGTGAAATGAAAATGGATATTATCAGAAAAGTCGAAAAATTTGTGGATTTAGGATTGAAGTATTGCATTGTTGCAGGAATAAAATGCTGATAGTATGGTTCACTTCTGAAGTTTGATATATATAGATTAATTTCAGTCTTTTTTAGGGTATAAAGATGAAATTGCATAATACAGTCATCGTTTCAAAATAAGTGTCCTTTAACGATTTCAACAAAAGAATACCCTACTTTTTGGTTAATTACAAGACAGCTTTGAATTATTAAGCTAGTTGATAATGATAAATAGGATGTGAAGTCAACTACTTAATAGTTATGTTAAAAGTCAGAAGAAAAATTCTGTTCTTATTGATGTGAAGAGCTTTATTTATTTATTTATTTATCTCATCTTTGATTTTCAGAGAATATATTATAGTTGCAATCCAATTTTATTGGAATTTATATTCACATTCATTGGAACTGATGTATTTTTATTTAATCTTCAATAACCCAATATTCTCTAATAATGTTATGTTGTTGGTCAACCATCCTATCTTTTTTTGTTATGGTCAATGTATTGTTTATATATAATATAGGGTAAATTACACGTACTTACACATACCTATCCTAAAGTATGGTTTGTTACTTTTGATTACCCTAAAGTATGTCACAAAAGTTTCCGTCAAAGTTAACGGAATATTCCAAAAAATTCAACATGTGCCCAACACATGACCAATTTTTTTTTGAAATACCAAAATTGCCCTTCACTATACTACCCTTTTCATCAAGAACATGTTCATCATGTTTCGCCGGAAAATTCAAAGTTTTGCCGAAAAATTTGAAGTTTTCGGCACCATTTTCCGGCGAGTATTTTTTTTTGTACAATTTGTTTCAAAAGTGGAATTTTCATTCGATTTTTTTTTAATCAGCTAAATCTAATTCAGCAAATCTGAACCCTAAAAATTCAACACATCCTCAAATCAAACACCTAAGTCCCAAATCAAATTAAAACCCTAAAAATTTCAGAAACCCAAAACATCTTTCCAACTTGATTCTTTCAACTACCATTTTCAATCCTTTTTCCTTTCCTTCATTGATATATATACAGATCTCACTGTTCTGATATTTTTTTCTTCGATCAAAATGGACGGTCCCTTCATTGATATATATGCAGGTATTGTCTGAAGAGGAGCAGGAAGCCGAGGCCGGAACCACTACGATGGCCGGCGAGGGCCGAGGGGGGACTGAACCGCGGCGTCGGCGAGGTGGAGAACGACCGGAGGTCGGCGCCGGCCACG
>JAYMTH010001776.1:0-13949 GCA_036897465.1 Pelargonium australe | reverse complement strand
AACGTAATGGAACTAAGTCACCAAACGAAGGTGTGCTTTTTCGATTTATTTCTACTAAATTGAATATACCACCAAAGTTTGGGTACTAGAAAAACCTTTATCCCATTCGTTAATCATTTCCTAGTTTTCCATTTCAGTCTTACTGTAAACATTTTCCAGTGATATTGGTTATCAATGTTTGCTATGCGTTAATAGAAATCGCCATGGAAGCTCGTGTTTGAGCCGAGGCAAATCTGGTTGTGTTCTGTTGTTTGTCTTTTCATTAAGGTCATACCAGACCCATATTCCATTTCGCGTTCTTTTATACTTTTGTCCGACGCAGTTTCTGAGAACCGATACAGAGCGTCACAGTAACGCAGAAAAATTCTCTGCGGTATCGAGAAAATGGCCGGACGCTGCAAGTACTCTTGCGAGACAGCGTCCCAAACCCTAGAGTGGATCCACGCCATTGCAGACTTCATCAGACCTTACTCCTTCCTAATCAACGCACACGTCGTCAATTTCTTCAAGGTTTCTCTCTTTTATCTCATTCTGTTTGGTTACCGAGAAAACGAGATAGAGAATTGGTGGATTTCGGTTGAATTGAGTTAGTTGTATATATCTGGACGCTGATATTGTTTACTTTTAAATTCTAACACTGTTTTTATCTCAGCCTGCTTGGATACTGAGAAAACGAGATAGAAAATTAGTTACGTTGAGCTTGTTGGCTTTATCTTGACGCTAAGATTGTTTACTATTAAATTCTTAAAGGTTTCTCTCCTTTTGCCTCTTCCTGTTTGGCTAATGAGAAGACGAGATAAATTTTTTAATTAAGTGAATGGAAAATTAGTTAAGTTTCATTTGTTGTCCACATCGTTAAACCTTACTCCTTCCTAATCAGCGAACATGTTGTCTTTCCCTCTTTTACTTCATCCTGTTTGGTTACTGAGAAATAATAAACAGAAAATTAGTCAAGTTTCTCTTAGTGTCGACTTCATCAGACCTTACTCCTTCCTAATCAATGCACATGCCGTCAATTTCTTCAAGATTCCTCTCTTTTACTTCATACTGATTGGTTACTGAGGAAATGAGATAGAAATTTTGTTGATTTCAATTAAATTGAGATTGTCGTCTTTATGTGGATGCAATTGTTGTTTACTATTTAATTCTCCAAGGTTTCACTCTGTTTACCTCATTCTGTTTGCTTACAGAGAAAACGAGATAGAAAATTAGTGGATTTTAGTTTAATTGAGCTTGTTTTCTTTATCTGGATGCTAATATTGTTTACTATTACATTCCTCAAGATTATCTGGATGCTAATGTTGTTTACAATTAAATTCTTCAAAGTTTCACTCTTTTTACCTCATCCTTTATGGAACCGAGAAAAAGAGATAATTTTTGTTGTTGTTATTTTTCACTATAATTGTGTTTGATATTTGCTTGCAGGATAGACTGTGGGAGGCTTTGGATAAGGAGTGGATTGATTGCCTCTGCAAGGAACCTGTAGAAAATATTCTCTTGATTCCTTATGGCGTTGTTCAGGTATAAATGATAATGATTTGTAGTGTTCTTTTGTTTTTACTTTCAAGTTTGGTGTTGATTGTGAATTGAATGTTAGGATAGCCAAGTAATGCATTCATTTTCATTTTGATTGTCAAATTCTTGTAATTGCTTGATTGGAACAATGCTTTTGCCCCGTAGGTGCTCAATTTCTTTTAATAAACATTTTGATTGGAACAGCTATCCTCTGTGTATTGAGTGTCTCTTACCTAAAACTATATAGTGACTCAAGACTGTTCTTATTTTCAAATTGTCATTTCCCTGAGGCGATTCTACATGAGATATTTCAATTTTATGAAGATTATTTTAGTTCATTGTGTTTTTTCGTATTGAGACCTTATTTTATTTGCTGAGTAAGTACAAGTATAGATATATACATTTACATATCTTGTGTGTGTGTATTAATACATGTCTGTCTCTATTAATAATAATTTGGTGTGGATATGTATATAATTGTTAAACTGGGATCTCATTTTTATTTGTGTGTTTTACTGTAATTATATGGCTAATTGTCTAATTGGTGTGATGATAGGATTACTGGCCTGCTTCACTCAAGGAATTTGTTGTTACTTTAAGGTCTCTTGTATTTCCCCGAGAACAAGCAGAGCTACATATGGTATATGAATATGTCTGTGTTTATTTACTGATATATGATCAGAGAAAATCTTATGCATTGCACTGATATCATACTTTTTGTTGCATAGAGTTACCATAATCCAAATCTACTCTTGTTCAAATAATGGATGGCAGGTCAAAGATAATTATATTTGATTTTTATATGAACAAGTAGTTCAGTTGTCTTGCACTAAATGATTCATAGTTGCACTAATGATTTTAATGTTATTGTGAAGAACCTAACCTTTGTTGGTGACTGCCGACTAGTAAGCAACATGTGAATCGAATTGAACTTTACAGCTTTATACTTGAAACTACCCATGCCAATGCTATGTTAGGTAAGAGTTCAATAACTGTCAGGTTTAACAAGAAAGACAGGCCATAGCAATCCAAAATTGTCAAAAACTAATATATGAAACGTTTTGGATCTAACTCTACAACGCTGGAAACAATGTCTGGATGTGACTTGCATTTATTTTATTTGGGATACTCTCTCCTCACTAGCTTTATCTTAGTCCATCCTTCAAAGTGCATGGCTTTTACATTTATGTTGATTCGAGATTGTGTCTATGAACTATAATTTGAAGCATTATACATTATGCTTTTCAATTCTCCTTTAATTAAATTTTAACTTTTCCACTTTCATCAAGAAACAAATGAAGGGTAGTTTTGGACAGAACATTATAAAAAGTGATGGGTGAACATGCTAGTCTCTTCTCCTCGAGGTTTGCAATTAATAGTGCGACAGTAATGCTACATTTTGTTATAAAATACAGACTATAGTGATCTTTACTCTAGTTTTTAGCTCACTCTTATCCTCAATTGCGGTGGATTGCTTGTTTTGGAAGTTTTTAACTGCTTTATTTATGCATTTTTATTTGTTTTGTTTAGGTATATCCAAGCCCGAATACGACTTCACTTAATAATGTTGTCACCCAAGGAATGAATCAGAAGAAGAAACATGAAGTGAGTATTTGATTCATTCTCTTGTATCCTTCAATAGGTCATGCTGCTCTCTTTTCTTTTACCTTGATGAGCACTACTGAATCTTGCCTTGCCATGCATGCCTCGGTTTGATTAAGTTATTAAGTGAAACAATATTGTGTAAACAGGTAGAAATTCTATCTGCTCTTGTCAGCTCAATTGCAAATAATGTGGGGGCTAATACAGTAGTAGATGTTGGCTCTGGTCAGGTATGTTCTCTTCTCGTTGTCTGCTTTTTTATTTGTTTTGAAAGATTCTTATACGGTTGGGGCAAAATAGTTATGGATATTGCTTGAAAAATGTACCTGGCATATTGTAATTTCTGTTTTGAATTTTTCCTTGCAAGTTTATACTTATCTGAACAAGGAATTTCCATTTATTTGAATTACAAAGAAAACCTTATATTATGATCTTTGCCTTGCCCTGTAAACCAGACTACTTTGTTTGTTTAACTACGATTCTTTTCGCATATAAATTTCATTTTTTTTTTCCTTTTCCATGTCTAAGTTCCTCATCTCTGATAAAGCTGTTCATATAGGGTTATCTTGCTCAAGTACTTTCGTTCGAGTACCATCATTCGGTAGTTGCAATTGATGCTTGTTCTCATCATGGAAGGGTTACAGATACACGTGCAGAGCGGATCAAGAAGTATTATGCAGCTCAACTACGTAAATCTGAGTAAGGAACCAACTCAATATTTATTCTTGAAAGTTTTTGAGTGAGAAATAGGGACTTTCATACCACAGTTGATAGGTTTTGCTCATACTGAGTATTAGAATTCATGTCTTGACTCTTGGAGTAACCTCTTAATTTTCTCACGGATTTGAATCAAGTATTTCTCAGGCATTCCAAATATACTCATTTCAACAAACTTTTTAATCCTACTATGTTTTTTTTACCAAAAGGAATATTATTATGTCTTAAATATAGCAAAAGATATAAATGATTGGAAGCTCTTAATCAAAATCCTCTTTTTAAATCTTGAAACCCAAGACTTAAAAATCTTTAGCACCACCTTATCTATGTGATTTTGTTCTGCTAGTTTAGGAAACCAGAGTTTGAATGTGCCCGTGACAATTACTTGCCGTGTGATGTCGATTGACATGTTGAAAGCCTTGACTGACAAATCGGCTAATGATGATGATGTTCAGCATCCAAAGTTAATTGAACAAAATAATGAAGGACTTGACTGGGGAAAGCCACAGTCGTGCAAATTAGAAAATGAAGCTTCATTGGTTCTTGCTGGGCTTCATGCTTGTGGAGATCTCTCAGTTACGATGCTCAAGTAAGTGCCATGCTTTGAAATTTCTTGTATCTTTTTATGCCTTAATTTTTTTTGTTCTTTTTATTTTTGAATATATGAAACTATGAGTAAAGGAGTAGTTGTTCAAACACACTGGTGGATAATCTCCAAGAAACTAAGTGAATGGGTTGATATGTCTAGGTAGGCTGTATGACTAATTGTGTTCATGCTGATATATATTTTTGAAGTAATTCCCTTCTCCACCTTTTTCTAATAGAAGCAGTGTTATATGCATGAAATGTGATGGAATGTATATCTTTCCGAATCAGGACCTTTTCGGAGTGTAAAAATGTTAAAGCAGTTGTTAGCATTGGCTGCTGTTACAATTTACTGTCTGAACAAGATTCCGAGAATGACAATTCTCAATGTGGTTTTCCATTGAGTTGTGGTGTTAAATCTGCTGGGTTAGTACTTGGAAAAAACTCTCGTGACCTTGCTTGTCAGGTATACACATATCTTGCTTTCTTATTTGTGTTGGTCTAATGAAGTAATGCCCGTGTTAGATGATTGTTATATGTGTAAATAATGTGAATTCCAGAAAATAAGGGAAAAGAGAGAGGAGGCAATTACCTTATTCTTTAGTGAAAAAAATGATTATAAATGTCTCTTACAAAGATTTTATTCTAGGGCTGCTGCCACTTTGAATTCCTATCCTTTACAGCTCATCAGCTTCTAATATAAACTGAAATGCTCCTTGTTCAGTTTATAATTGTTCCACTCCTCTCTCTCTCTCTCTCTCTCTCTCTCTCTGAGTTTACTACACATTCAAACTTGTAAAGCATGAACATTTTTTCACCGCAAAATCATCGTCATTTTTTGTGAATTAATGTTGTGCATTCTTTCATTCCTTGTGATTTTGATGGTTGTCCATAATGAAAATCCTTTTATTACATGAACACAGCAAGAGACTTATTTTCCCCTAAAGCGCGACATATTTTTCTTCTTGGTTGAATCATTTTCTTTGAAAGTTCATATTATCTACAAAAAAAGAGCTCATTGCAAATTCAGCATTCTTCAGAATTAGAATCATAACTGGTTTATTATACTTTTTGTCTGGGAAACCAACTACATTAATTTCAATGTGGTTGTCTCGGGCTTTGATTTAGTGGCCTTGCTTTTATCTTATTAGAGTGCAGAAAGATGGAAGAGTCTGGGAAAAGATGCTGGTCTTCTTAATTTTGAGTTGCATGCTTTTCGGGCTGCATTTCAGATGGTATGTACAAGACTACTAGTTATGGCTTCTGTACTTGCATATTGACTGTTGTCACATCATTCACAAATTATTGCTCAATAAATAAATGCTGGAGCTCACACATTCTAAAATCCACAATTTTTTTTTTGCATGTATTAGCATCCAACAAGTTTGACTACATAATATTCAATCAAATTAAAGGAAAGGAAAAGTCAGTACTGGGCTTTTTACCCTATATTATAATAATGCAGCACATCATGCAGGTCTCATAATATTGGATAATACATGATATTTAATTTTTTTTTCTGTATGTTAAATTATTCATTTTTAGTCTTTGTTAGTATTTTCAGAATAAAAGTATCACATATGACATCATTCTTGATTCTATCTCCAATTCCAAAAATTAATTTGATCTCTAAACTAGTACATGAATTCTGAATGATGAATTAGCTGGGAGATCAAATAAAGGATCCAGATTCCATATTTGCTACACAAATCTAAAAGAAATAGGATACGCTGGTGACATGTGAGTTGCCAGTCAGATTTGCTAGCGACACATGAGTAAAAAATCTTTCTAGCAGAACAGCGGAAGCACACTTCCTACATGTTGATTGCTTGTTCAAAATGGACTTGTTTACTTTTGCGATGTTAATTTTAAGTTGATATGATACTAATTTTACTTTAGTATTATTAGAAAATACAAATAAATATGATCTGTTGTATATAAAATATTTAATTAAAAAACTAGCACGTCCTAGAGTATGATGTCGTGTCACATGTTCTTTTGAAAATGGCGAATTGTTTGTCAAATTGCATTGCGTATCCGTTCCGGTGCTTCAGAGGATATTGGCAGTGGGTCATGTGGACATCATTATTATTTGTGGTTTATGCATTCTATTATGCAACAACCTGGTATTTATCAGAATAGCAGTCCTCTATGTTGCAACATGCTTTGCCTGAAGATTAGCTGCACTATATATAAAGTGAAAAAAATCTGACGAAACATAATACTGACAGAGGGAAACTGAAACAAGCCCTTCAGTTCATCCTCGGATTTTTCTCATTCATCATCTTTAAAGAGTGGTTATCCCCTTCCGTTGCACTCCTATGACCTATCAATGACATTTTGCTGCTTCTGAAGGTTCTTTGTGAATATTACCCAGAAGTTGTGGTAACAAGTCCTTCAATTGGGCGCCAAGGGAAGGCTTTGCGTCGCCAGCAACAAAGGAGGATGTTGAAGTCTCCACTGCATCACAAAGAAAATGCATTTTTGTCCTCATCTCAAAATCATTCTGTGAGGAGAGGAAGCTGTCCTATCATAAACCGCGAAGAAAGTAAAGCAGGTAAATGATTCTTGTACTGCTAAAAGTGCCAGCATGTCTCAGATTTACATGTCTTGAATCTTGATGTGTAACTGACAATGGTATGAGTTTTCATGGATCAGAGTGGAAAGGACTACGTACATAGAGGACAGTTTACGCTTACGACATTTTAACATTTGCTGCAGAAGATAATGCACATAAGCTATTGGACAAAGAGGGCATGTTGCATAAAGTTTCTTCTAATATGAGCACCAGATCAGAAGGGACTAGATCTATTGACAAGTATTCCAATTTTGAAAAGTTCTGCCGGTCTGGATTAGGTCGCCTCGGTCTCAACCCATTGCAGGACATAGATCTCCTTGGAATATGGAAGGAATCTGAACCTTTTAATGTATGCCACTCTTTTAGCAGCTATTTGTCTACTGCATTTTAGATACACCAACATTTTTCTTTTTCTTTTCTAAAAGGAGAATTAGCTGCATGACTGCATCCTATAATGAAAATTAAAAGTAAACAACGCCTTTGTTTTATGTTGTTTCTTAATTGATGTACACTGAATAAGAGTTTTTCACAACTCTCCATTATATTTAGTCTAACTTTGATATCTGCATCGTTTGTGGCATGGTGTAGTTTATATTGTATCATGATTTTTTGATCTTGCAAATTATTTGTTCATGGCATAGAGTGGTACATTTGAGTTGATTTTCAATTAATATTCTTTAGTATTACCATGTCTTTTTATTAAACACAAGGTGCACTTGAGATTGTTGATAGGATTTATTGGGGTTTTATGTTATAATATCAAATCATACATTTGTGTGCAGTCAATGGATTTATTTTTCATAGGAGTAGAGTGTTGATATTTGCATGCAACCATGTAGATTGTGAATTGCCTTCAATTATGGTGATCATTGTAGTAACTTTTGTTAAGCACACGTTTCTTTTAATACTTGGAAAGAGCAACACAATAATGTTTAGGTACTGATTGATATATCATCTGGGCGCAGGAACTCGTAGGACCTTATTGGTCCCTTCGTGCCGCTTTGGGTCCTCTTCTGGAAACGCTTCTTCTGCTTGATAGATTATTGTTCCTCCAAGAGCAAGGTAGTTCATTGGAAGTAACCATGTTACCTATTTTTGATCCTGCGTTATCTCCAAGGAATGTGGCTATTATTGCTAAACGGAAAACTGTTGAGACATGTTTGGCTCCATAGCAAGAGAAATGTAAGTGTCTACACTTGGCAATGCTCTTTTGCTGGTTGTTTGTTGAGATTTTATCAGTTGAGTGTTTGTCATTGTGATCTAGATCCTTCAACTATGGAAGTAGGTTATAGTTCACTTTACTAGGTTGCTATTTGGAAGTTGTTAAAGCAAATATGTTGGTTCTACTTGGCATTATACTTGTTAAGCATTAATGTGAATGTACTTATCAATGTCAAGAATATCAAATTTCCTTCCACTATATATAATATGAATTAGTGAGTTTTGCCATTGATTGTTGCATACTTCCTAGTTCTTCGGTTGATAGTAATCCATGCCCAATATGCAGTTGTGAGTAGAGCTGACAATTCGAGTCTCGACACATGACACGTCACAAATAAGTGTGTTTGGGCTCACTAATTTTGCAATTGTGTCGTGTTCGTGTTGAGCCCCAAAAACACACTGACACACAATTGATTATTTAATTGTGTTGTGACACGCACACTTAGGGGACTATAACTTTAAATTAACCCCGAAAATCCCAGCTAGTTTACATATATATGTAAAATAGGTTAAATTTGTGTTATTTAAGTGTCGTGCCAAGCATGTTGGTCTTGTCCTGCAAAACATGTTAGATTGTGTCATGTCAACCTGACCCATTTAGTTAAATGTGTTGTGTTTGTGTTAAATATATGAGCACCTTTATTAAAGGTGTCATGCTCGTGTTGACCCATATAGCAAATGTTCGACTCTCAACACAGCATGCACACACACATGTATTACCAACTCTCATTTGAAGTAAGCTTATTGTTATATCTTCTTTCTATTTGTTGTGGTTCATTTCCTACAGAGTTGGCTTTTGGATGTGCAAGTGCTTGACATAAGTTGACTGGAAATGCCAGACTATGGAAGGATTTATTAAGGTATGTGCATCTCTCCTTTTGCCATGAGATGAGCATAGAATTTTGTTCACAAGATTGAGTGATAAAGACAGATATATCCATATCCAGGTTGGCAATTTTTTAGTCTTGCCTACCTATCTTGATCCAATCTGGAATATTTTTGGCACCCCGAAAAGATCCGTAGGAATTGGGATTTAGGAAAGTCAAGTATGGCACCAATTCAAAACCCTTAGAACAATACTTGATTTAGCAATAGGAGAATTTGACAATTGTGCATGTTGGTGTTGTAGAGATTTATATAATCATTAGTATTACAGTGCGACTCAAAGAAATTTTGTATCGGTAGTGCTTTTGTACAGTTCTATTGGAGCATATGCATCGTGGAAACCCTTCATTCTTCAATTGCCTTTGCATGAAATTTTACAAGTCTTCAAAGAAAAGCAAGCATTAGCTGTTGTTTTGTACCTTATGGGACAACTGGCGGCCCCTCGAGTCGGGCCACGTGTTCGTCTTTGAACCATTTTTGTTGTACTTGACATCTGTTTGTCTAATCACTTCTAATGGGTGGTGATAATGGAATTTACAGATATGTCTTTTGATTTTAGCTTGATGACCTGAAACATTGCCATCATTGGAAAGGTGCATCACTTGAAATTTGTCCATGTACATTGTATAGAGTCTACCCTTATTTATGTTTTGCCAAAATATAATTATTACTCTTAAAATCGACATATTTTGAAAATTTAGTAGTTTTGAGTTAGAGCTTTCTCTTTCATTTTCAAAATATGTGGTTGTTATCTTCATGAAAATATTTATTTGTTCGTTATGGACTTTTATTTTGTCTCTACTTAAGCAAGTTTTGGATTATCTGTGCCGTGTAATGATCTTACATACATATATATTTATTTATATATTTACGTTCATATGTTTTATGGGAACAGTATGTTCTTTGCTATTTAGAAATGTTCAAATTTTAGAAGATAATCACAAATGTTAACGTATTCAAAATCTGTACCACTTTTGTCGAAATTGATGTGTATTGAAAGTTACTGTTCTCCAGAACAGCTCAAACATGTTAGTGGTAGGTACTGAAACCTGACCTTTGCACAAATTACCTCTTACCATTTGTTACCGTACATTTTTTTCTTTCAATTTGTCAACATATGGTATTGTACGTATCATAATCGAAATTATTGTGATTTCATAGTTCCATTCTCTAAAGTTTGACTTGGTTGCAGATGATGACAACAAGATCAGTTGGAGGATTTTTATAATCAGGTCAGCATCACAGCTTTCTTAGTGCAGATTCTATTTCTCCATTTTGTTGATGGACATGGACCTCAAGATAAGCTTCAATCATCAGATTTTGAATCTTCTTGTTTCTAAGGTTTTTCATGGACTCATATTCTAGGTGACTGTCCAAATAATTATATCTTCGTAAGACATAGTTGAGTGGAATTTTGTAGTTTAGGGTTTAAAAATTAGGGTAGCCATGAGTGAGTTCAAGGAGGTCGAGAGATCGTTTGTGTTTATGGATGTCATATAAGGTCTATATTGTGGCTTACTGGAATCTGTGAGGTGAAAGTTGTCTTAGTAACGAACGATTCATTGAATCGCTAGAGGAAAGGATTCACCTTGTTAGTTGTGACACTGCTTGATTCATGTTACGACATTCTCTCTTGGTGAGCGAGTTCAAGAATGTCGAGAGAATCATTTGTTCTATATATATTTTCGGGGCTGGTAATTGGGACCCGAACCAGGGTTTACCTAAAATCCGACTTGCACTTTTTAGGTCCAGGTCTACAAAATATACTCTATGAACTTTTGAGTCGGGTATGATAAAGGTTCATACTGCACAAAATATATTCGATTAATTTTTTAGTCGGACCAACTTTGTAATGCGAAGATGTGTGGATTGAGTTGATCAAGCTATCCATTTTCTGTGACAAACTCAAAACCTGCATTGACAATCCGATCTTGACCCAAAAATTGGACGACCCCAACTAGGTTTAGTTGGTCAATGAGTGATAATTCGAATTTTTAAATTATCTTCTCGGAATAAAATTATAAAACCTTATATTCTATTTATCTCATCCAAAACTCTTTTTACCCAATAAAATAGAGATGTAAATGTGGAAGCAATGGTATGCAAATTTTGAGTGGTAAAGAAACAAGGCACATGCAGTTGCTAAATGAAGGTTGGGAGGTTTCTTGTTAAACACCAGGCAACATATGTTTCCTGAAGGCTAATCAATGCCAAATATACCATTTCCATCCAGAGATTCAAGAGCAATAAGCTCCCAATTGGGTTGCTTTACTCAAGTGCAAAGATTCATTACCTTTAATCTTTTATTGTTCATGTTCTTAGGTTGGTGCTCATGCATAAAAGAAGTATGTATCCGGACGTAGACCTACTAATTGCTGGCAATTCGTGTTAACGTGTTGTGTTAGAATTTTAGAGGTTAAATGTGTAGTATGGGTCAGTACAAACACGGCATGTTTAATAATCAGGCTCAAACATTAAACACTAATACAACTAGTCTAATAATCATGTTAATGTTGGCTTTGTCTTTGTTATTTGGATCAACATAAACACAACACGTTTAATATTTATGCTCAAATATTGAATACAAACGAGAGATGATGTTGCTCACATTTTCTACGTGCAAACAACTTTAAGTCGAGTAGATTTGATCGACGTAAGTGTTAATGTGTATTTTGTTCAAACATTAGAGGTTAAATATGGGTTATATAGGTCAATATAAATATGAGCACAAACGCAACCCATTGATTTTGCCTCACGTGATTTGGACAATAAGAGTGAAACTTTAAGTGAAAGAGGAGATGAGAAACAATGTAAAATGTTGTGCGTGTTTCACTAATTCAATATAAACATAACACGACTATCAATTGTACTAAATTTTTTAACATAAATATAAATATATTACGTCTAATATAAAATTTAATGTGTGTCGTGTTTGAATTGAGTTACATGTATCTCAAATTATCGACTCTGTTGAGACATGTTAGGAGTTGCTAATTCTTTTGTGCCCATTAAAGTCGAATTTCTTTCCCTTTTTCTCTTTAAATTGCGAAAAGTGAGTGAAGTATACAAAACTTAATGATTCAAAAGCTACCAACGCTAACACTATTGTAGTAAAAATTTAACAATATGATCACTTTCGAAAAGGTGAAAAATATATTAACTGATGGTGAGATCTAAACTTTATTTAGCTTTCATCTTTGACCATTAATCTTAATGGGTTAGGTTTTAGTTAAGTGTGATTTGTCGGTTGTGAAGCCTAGGTCTTGTATTTGACTATTTAACCCTAATGGTAGGGTCAAAGTTTATTACTCAAAAAAGATAAAATAAAATTGATTGCTTGAATGAGATGTGTGAGCAAGTTTAGCATTAATGTTCTAGATGGATTTAGATGTATATGGTGGTAAGTTTAGGGGTAAAATAATTTGAAGTCACCCGATATAAGTTTATGTTACCGACCTTTTTGATGAGCATCTATTCGAACGGGTTTAACCCCAACTTAGATCGCGATCGATTTTGCTTACAAGCTGATCACGGCTTAATACAACCGGTTCATAATAAGAACACATGTGTGTGTGTGTTTTTCTGCTCGACTCATTTGCGTCCGAGATTGAGCGAGCTTGGCCCGAACTTTCTTCATTGCTATGTCCTTGAAACCCTCCTAACCAATAGCTAAGAAGAAGGCAATTTCCAATTCTTGTACACAATTTGTGCCTCCACCACTCAATTATGCTACTAGTGACATCATTTCCATTGTAATTACACCAACCCAAAAAATAAAATAAAAAATGAGTGGTTGAAATGGAGGTTACATGCATTTCTCAACTTAGAAGTCCCTCCAAACACTTTTAGTGAGCTAAAAACCTACTACAAATTGGCAATATATAGAAGAATCACAATTACCCACCCCATTGGATTTGCTAGTGGAAGCTCACAACACAAAAAGCCTAAATTAGACCATCCTGAGTAAGGCCAAGCCCACATGTGGAACCAAATGAAAGATGAAATCACATTATGGGTCCCTCCCCCAACTTTCTTCCTTCCTTCCTTTTTCACTATGTTTTGGATTGAGATTGGCTTACTTGTTTTTTCCCCCAAATTTCAATTCCAATTTGCCTAACCTCTCATGCCATTACTATGCTAAGTACCCATTTATTCCATAGAGATCATTGAGGGATAGAAGCAAAGGACCAAACACTATAATATATTACTATGGGAAAGATTCGATCAATTCAGATATTTGTCAACAGAACAAAAACATGAATTTTCCGTTGTAAGATATTTTGAAACACTGTAAACTGATATGTAATGTGGGATGTAGACTCGTTCTCGTATAGCAGCACAAATTTTGAGTTAGCTTGTTCGTCTAGGGTTGATTTGTTACCCGTGAGAGAAGGGAGCTAGAGAGCATATTATTATAAGGAACATGTATTTTTATTTGAAAATCAGTATGTGTTTTCTCATGTGAGCTAAAAGTCTGTACCAGCAAAGCTTTGGTGACCTTTTGAGTTAAAAAGTGAGATTTTATAAATAATATACAAAAGGGATGAGAGTTGGTTGAAAAAATATCATGAAGTGACACAAATTTTTAATTTTATATTGTTTAAAGATACACGATTATTCGATCTGAAGGTCGAACTTTAAGATATTTACGCATCTATAATTCACCTAATTATTAACGGGTACACGTCATCAATTTGGCGGTGCCCTAGTCACGCCACGTCACCAAAACGACACGTAAGCCAACTTTGTTATCAAGACTTAATTATTATTAATTTTGTTGTATATTATATACAAATTAATTATATTAGCACTGTGAGTGATGCAATTCAAACCCCACAACCTCTCT
>JAYMTH010001775.1:0-13952 GCA_036897465.1 Pelargonium australe | reverse complement strand
GAATACGAGTGACACTTCACTCCATGGACGAAAAAGTTTCTCGAAAAATCAACGCATTGCGAGCCAACCATATATGCCAAAAAATGAGCAAGCATAAGGAGCCCCAAACTCGATTGCTAAGTTTGTTACCGCGAAAAACCGAGGAACACGAGACTAAGAGGTCTTGGCAGTTTGCAGGAACTGTCATACTCACTCCCCACCAATTGAGAATTTTCCCCCAAATCTGATACGACCAGTTACAAAAAAGAAGCAAGTGCGAGCAAGTCTCCGGGTATAGATCATAAAATTTGCAAACCTGATCCGTTGTAGGTGGAAGAACACAGCGACGAACCAAAAAAACCGAGCAGGGAATGCTTTCCAAGGCCGCTAACCATGCGAAGCATTGTATTTTAGGAGGAACAAACTGCTTCCAAATGGCTTTGCAGCTGGCGAAACGAACGTGTGGAGAGAGCGAGTAAAGCAAGTCATAAGCTTTCTTGGATGAGAACGAACCCGATTTAGCATGAGACCACAAAATGCGATCTGTTTTGGTTTGATCAAGCGAGACTCCAGCGAGCAAAAGCTGGAGGTCCGACAGCTGCTCTGATTCCCACACGAACAGAGATCGCTGGAAAAGGGAACCAGATCCGGCTAGTATGAGCGGCAGCAAGAAGCTGACCGAGCGGTTTTTGAAATAGCAGAGCAGGTATAATCGATGAAACCGAGCGCGGAGAGTAGTATCGCCAACCCACAAGTCCGTCCAAAAACTCACAGTGAGCCCGTTGCCCACAACCTAACGCATAGTCTTCTCTCCCACCGTATCGAGGAACCCCGACAAGTTTTGCAAATCCAACAAGCAACCAATAACCGGAGAAGGGTGCGACGCCGATAATTCTTGCAGGGACCACGAAGACGAGTTCCATCCGTATTTGGCGCACAGTAAGTTCTTCCACAACGAGTCATGTTGTGACGTGAAATGCCACCACCATTTCGCGAGTAAGCTAAGGTTTGCGAGACGGAGTTGCCGGATGCCGAGACCGCCATGAATACGGCGTTGGGACACGGCTGCCCACTGGACTTTGCATAACCCCCGATGAGATGAAGAATTCGACCACAAAAATTTTCGCTCGATTGCCTCAAGTTTCGAGATAACGGATTTTGGAGGTTTAAATAACGACATGTAGAATAATGGCAAGGATGACAAAGCGGAACGTATAAGAGTTACTCGACCCCCAAGAGAGATATAGTTGGTTTGCCAAAGAGCCAAATTTTGTTGAAACTTGACGATAATTCCTTGCCAAGAGCTCACTCTACGCGGATTCGCCCCAAGCATGAAACCCAAATATTTAAAGGGGAGAGTCGCCACGGAACAACCAATGTCCGCGGCCAACTGCTGGCAGTGTTTGTTCGAGACGTTGATGCCCACTAACCTCGATTTGTTGTAGTTGATGGACAAGCCAGAAGATAGCTCGAATTGATGAAGAACTGACTTAACATTTACAACCGAGCTTGTCGAGTTAGAGAGATCAAGGAATAGTACCGTATCATCGGCAAATTGTAGATAAGAAATTGAGATGGAGCCGATTTTAACTCCCGAAATCAGACCTTGCTCCTCGGCTTTAACCAATAAAAAGTGCAATGCCTCGGCTACGAAAATGAATAAAAAAGGAGAGAGCGGACAACCTTGCTTAACTCCTTGAGAACTCGCGAAATCACCCGAGGCCGAGCCGTTAATAAGAACTGAAATTGATGAAGCTAGAATACTCCGGACCCAGAGTCGAAATTGATAACCGAAACCCATGGATACGAGGCAGAACTCAATGAATTCCCAACTGAGGCGGTCGAAGGCTTGTTGGAAATCAAGTTTCAAAACCGCAACTTGCAACTTTTTAACCCGAGCCAAATGAATAACCTCACCGGCGATTAACACGCTATCTAAAATTTGGCGATCTTTGATGATCAAATCATCAATATAGGGCTTGATTCGATTGGCAAGGAGTTTCATGATGATTTTGTAAGGAGCCGTAACCAAGCTAATAGGGCGATAGTCGTTGAAGCCTTGCGGAGAGTCGACCTTCGAAATTAAAGCAAGAAGGGCGGAATTTAACCCTTTCCCCACAGTGTCGTTCGCAAAAATTTCTTGAACGAAAGCCAATAAGTCCAATTTAATGATCTCCCAACAAGACTGGAAAAAGTGTAGAGAATAACCATCAGGCCTTGGCGCACGAGAACCATCAAAATTAAAAACAACCGAACGAATCTCATCGAGATTAACCGGCCTCTTAATAAGAGATCGAGCCGAGGGTGGTAACTGTTTGAAGTCAAGCTGACCGAGAGGAGGCCGGTCGGGGAAGGAGGACGTTATGCGTTCCTTAAAGAATGCTCTAGCAATTTCTTTGACAATTTCCGGATTTGAGACCCAATGATCCCCATTCATAACCCCTGTGATTTTATTATGAGACTGTCGAGACGATGCAACTCGATGGAAATATCTTGTATTCCTGTCACCCTCCGCTAACCAGCGAGTGCGAGACTTCTGTTTCCACAAGGATGATAAAGCCCTAGATTTGGAGTGAAGATCCGCAATAAGCGAAGCTCGGCGAATATGATCTGTGGGGGTTAAATGAGCTGATTCCGCCTGGAGGTCTAGAGCATCAATGGCTTTTTCAGTGCTTGAGACCGAGTGTTCCAAATTCCCGAATATATCCTCATTCCAAGATTTCAGCACGCCCTTAAGCATACGAAGTTTTTTCCACAAACGGAACCAAGGTTGGACATGCACATAAAAAGAGTCCCATGCGGATTTAATGGTATCATGAAATTCCTCATGAGTCGTCCAACAATTTAAAATTTTGAAGGGGCAGGGACCCCAGTCCGTGGTCTCGATAGAAAGAAGAATGGGACAATGATCTGAAAGCCCCCTCTGTAAGCCGGATTGAGTTAAGGAGCCAACGGAATAAGGCCAGTCGGAGGATAGCAGTACACGGTCAATGCGACTAGCGGAAGAGCCCGGGCCATACCACGTGAATAATCTTCCTCGAATCGGGAGATCAATCAGGCAACAGGAGTCAATGAAGTCATTAAAATCGGAGGTAGAGACTGGTGTGGCAAAGCCGCTAGAGCGTTCCGAGGGAGAACGAACTGAATTAAAATCGTCGGCGATGAGGCAAGGTAATCGAGACTCAAGAATCAAAGAGCTGATGCGGGTCAATAGGTCACGTTTGTCAGAGTCCGGGATAGGAGCGTAAACATTTATCAACATACAGTTGCAACTGAAAGTGGACCAAAAACCTAAGGTTGCCACGAAATTCTTGTTGATAATGGAGGAGCTCAAAGCAAAAATCGAGGAGTCCCATAGGGTAATGATGCCGCCAGAACGGCCTGAAGAGGGTGAGAAGCAGAATTGAATGTTACAATTGTTCCAAAAACTCTTGATGTCAATTGATGAGACGGATTCCAATTTGCTTTCCTGGATAAAAATCATGTCTGCGTTGGATTTGCGGATCAATTGTCTTAACCGATCACGCTTGTGAGCCGCTGAAACACCCTGAATATTCCATGATAGCAGGCACATGGTTGGGTGTTGGCGGTTGATTGGCAGAATTAGTTGCCGGAGCCTGCAACTTCTATAAGACGAAGTTGCTCAAGAGCTGTAGATTCAGAACCCGCTGCTGAATTTCCAACCGAGGTACAGATATCCCACACAACAGTGATGGCGGAATTGGGCGAAAGTGGTTTAGAGGAGCGCCACGAAGTGGAATCCGAGAGAGATTTGTAAGAACGCTTGAATGGTGATCGCTTACTCGTTATGATCCGCTTAGGTGGGGGTAGAGTTGACGCGAAAGGTCTGAGTTTGAAGGTGGCCTTGCGTGGAACTGAGACAGGAGGAAGGCAGGTAGCAGCGACCAGAGCAGAGTCGACAGAAGGAGGTTGATTAGCTGGGGTTGTATGGCTATTATTTGCTGAATTGTTCTGATCAGCAACTGGGTTAGGGTTTGGGTTAGTATGGGCATGGGCCCCTGACGGATTTGGGCTCCCAACAGAATCAGTGATTGCAAAATTATCGTGGCGACCGGGAGACGCCGAGAGACTCCTCGGCGAGCTCGGAGTAGGGGGATTCGACGGAACTTCAATAGGAGGTGAGCCAGAGAAAGGTATGACGTCGTGGTATTCCGATATGGACATGTTGAAAGGTTTCGAGTCCACTTTTATATTGATCAACTTGGAGATGTATGCGAACGAATCGACATGAACTAGAATGAAAGTTTGATCGAGAAAAAGTCCAGAATCGAAGTCAGGGTGAATGTAAATGAGCTGGCCGAAGTGCTTCGCAATGTTGCGTAGAGAATTAACATGCCATGCTTGGAATGGCAGTCCTCTCACAGATAACCAACAAAAACGTCCTCCCCGACGCTTGAGTTGATCCCAACGATGAAAGTGAACAAAGCATTGAGATAGCCAAGCCCAGTTTGACTCCGCCATGGCTTAGAACAGTGCTTCATCCGAGAAAGAGAGAATGAAAACCTGACGACCAAGATCATGAATGGCAATGTCGCAAGCACTATTGGCTAGGATGGTTTCATGGAGAAAGGAGCCCGAGACCGGCGAACGGGAGATTGCCAGAACATTCCCCGGAGTTTATGAGTTAGGGAGAGAGTAGTGAACCCTAAGCAAGAAGTTTGATCAACTGCTTTAGGCAATGAGGGTGAATGCTTCTCATGGCGTGTAGGCGGGGGGTGATTGTTGTCTCGGTACGCTGCTGTCTCTGTTCGTGGTTGGGTGAAGGCTTTCAGTTTGGAGGGCTTGGACGGAGACCTTTTGGTCTGCTGGCGGCCCTTTGCCCACTTTACGAACAACCGGTAGTCAAGGAGGGAGGTACCGTCGAGAAGTCCCATTACTCTATCTACTTCATCCTGGGAAGGAAACGAGACAAAACCGTATCGGCGGCCAAAGCTGTTAGGGTTTGCGGGTATGTAGCAGTTGGTCACGGGGGAGTGTCTGCTGAAGATCGCTTTCAACCATTCGGGATTGATGGAAGGCGGTAGATTACCTACATAGAGGGTGAAAGAGCGCCAGCTGGTATCTCCGGCGGGATCGCGCTGTCGCAGGGGGGTTCCGGTTGACGGCGGGAAGAATTAGTAAAATGATTCATTTTAATCTTTGTAAAATGGTTCATTTTAATCTTTGTAAAATGGTGTCGAGAAAAAAAAAACTCGCTGGAAAATGGTGCCGGAAATCTTTGAAGTTTCTGGCGCAACTATAAATTTTCCAGTGAAGCATGATGAACATATTCTTGATGAAGAAGAAGGGTAATAGAGTGAAGGGCAATTTTGGCATTTCAAAAAACCATTGGTCATGTGCTGGGCACATGATTGATTTTTTGTAATATTCCGTTAACTTTGACGGAAATAGTTATCTGACATAGTACATGGTAGCCAATAGTTACAAACTAAAATTGAGAGAATCAACGTGTAATAAGTCTAAAGTACATAATAGATATGTGTAATTTTCCCTACTAAATATACTCGACGCTAAAGTAAATCGAACCCTAGATCGGTTGGTTGGCTAAACCTAGCCAACGCACTAACTTCAATTTTTCATGATCCATTATGATGGCTAGATCATGAAGAAAAAAGAAAAAGTTAATCAAACTTGTATTTGATTAGTCAACAAATTATAATTTTCTTTAGTAAAATTGTTACTCATGTCGATTCAACCTGAAGTCATTTTTTTGAAATTTAGTAAGATACGTGATCGCTACTACACTATCAAAGAATCCAAATCATCGAATCAACGACGCTTTTCAACAAACCGATTCAACTTTAAGTCCAAGTTTTAGAAAATTACCAAGCTTTTAGTAACAACAAAAGCTTCTTCTTATGATATCATCTATGAGACACATCTCTGCAAAACCCATTTCATCATAGTCCCACACATAATTGGACTGAAACCACTGAGACCACAGATGTGATGATGCACCTTCTCATCTCTGCCAACTTTTCTTTTCTCTGGAAAATCCTCAGAGAGACGCACACATTTCTCTTACATCTCATGAAGGGTCCCATTCTTTTTTCACCACCATCCCTCTGTTCTTCCCATACCTTCTTCTCTCTTTTTTTCCCAAAAATCTCACTGCCAATATATATTTCTATCAATCTCTGATACTGATTTGGGCCACAATGCCAGATGCTTCTTCAAGTACATCCTTTTTGGTGAACTCAATTGCATCATCATCATCATCATCATCATCAAAAATCTAATGAAAAGGACTATATACATAGTTTCTAAACAATCAAAATGGTCTCCCACGTTAACTTTCGTTAGTTTTATGACTATTTTGCTGACTTGACGTTCAAATTTTAAGACCGAAACTAATATCTATCGAAGTTAACGTCACAACTACTTTAGGCAAGTATTAGTACAAAGAAGTTGGTTCGTTCTTGCTCATTCTTCGTATTTGTTCTTGATCTTATCGTTCTGTTACGTTCGTTCCATTTTTCGTTTCTGCGTAGTTGCGACCCTAAAGCAGTAGCTGCACATTTTTGGGAACCCACTGACTCTCAAGTCTCAGCCACATGATGTATAATTTTCAGGCGCACTTTACAGATGGGTCCCTCTAACGTGCGCCAAGTGGGTCATGGTACCCTTTTCTTAAGCTCTTTTTTATGCTAATACATTTGCTTTCTAGTGAATGTGTTCTCCTTTTATCACACACTGATATGTATTAGCTTTCTTCACATGCAAGAAAAAGCAGTTCATGAAGTAACAAATTTTTTAAAAAAAAGCTTAGCAAACCATAGTTGGATATTGATTATATAATTACTTGTGACATCAATGGTTCTCATCATGATATAGTCTTTGTTCCTCTCCACATCCCCATATCTACATTCAAGAAAAAAAAGGATAAAATTTGAAAAGCACACTGTTAATGGCACTGACCATACCTCACTCAACAAGATCAATGTTGTTGCTTCTGTTGTTGCTGTTCTTGGCTCTGCATTTCACTATATGTGATGGTGTTGTAGCTGCAAGAGTCTCGAATAAGCTCCTTCGGGGCGGGTGATCAAATCCGAGTGACTGCCTTGTTCCACAATCCGCCCGTCTTGCACCACTGCAATGGTGTCCACTCCTCTTATGGTTGAGAGCCTGTGTGCCACGAGCACGGTGGTCCGGCCTCTCATTAGCCTCTCCAGAGCCTCTTGTAGGACACATTCGGATTCTGCATCGAGTGCACTTGTTGCCTCGTCTAGGAGGAGGATTGTTGGGTCTTTCAGGACCGCCCTGGCAATGGCGATCCTTTGCTTCTGTCCTCCCGAGAGCTGGACACCTCTTTCGCCTACTGGCGTTTTGTAGCCATCGGGTAACCCACTGACAAACCCGTGCACATTGGCTGCGCGGGCTGCTTCGATCACTTCAGCTTCTGTTGCGCCTTCTTTGCCATATGCAATGTTTTCGAAGATGCTTGCTGCAAAGAGAGCTGGTTCTTGCTGCACTAGCCCGATTTTGAGCCTCAGGGACTTGAGGTTGAACCTCCTGATGTCCTTCCCGTCGATCATGACTTTCCCGACAATGGGATCGTAGAAACGCTCGATCAATGCAATGACAGAGCTCTTTCCAGACCCGCTAGCTCCAACTAAGGCCTGGCTTTGGCCTGCTCGGATTCTGAGATTGAAGTCCTTGAACACTTGGATATCAGGACGGGAAGGGTACGCGAAATCAACATGCCTGAGCTCAATCTCTCCGCGAATGGACTCAACAGGCTCGGCCTCAGGATCATCAGGGTCTATCCTAGTATGTCTGTCCAAGATGGAGAAAACCGAGCCAACGGCCTCACCACCTCTTATGATCTCAGGAGCAAGACTAACAGTTTCAGCAACTGAATTGGCAGTGATGACTAGGACAACAAAAACCTTAATCACCTTTGAGAATGTGGACTCGCCTTGGCTGACAAGGTGAGCCCCGTACCATAGAATGAGAGCTTCTGAGCCGTAAAGAGCGAGCTGCGAAAGGCCAAAGAGCAGGCCCGAAACTTGGCTGCGACGTAAGCTTCCAAGCTGGGGGATCCGAAGCTCGTGACAGAATAGGGATAGGATCTTCTCTTGAGCATTGAATGCCGCCACAGTGCGGATGTTGCTCACTCCCTCGCCCGCAATCATGCTAGTCTTAGCATGTGCCTTGGCAGTGTCTCCAGCAAACCCTTTCAGAGAAAGTTGCTACATTATACAAAAAATAGTTGTCAGGACACGAAAAAAGCATCCGGATTGTAGATTTTCGACACAAACAAATGCTCGTTATCAATGTACTGTTCACACTGAGGATCCATAAATGATAAGGTCCATTCTAATAATACACTAACCTAATTGTCACTGTTACACTGTGAAACATCACATGAACAAACTTAGGGTAATGCTGTGCATAAAAAGACAAAAGCATGTCAGGACACTCCAGTTCTACAGTTTTGAAAATGAACCCAACTAAGGGTCTGGAAATCCCATAAATTTAACAGACAAGAACCACAATAATTCAAAGGTGGGTGGGTTCACACTGTCACCTTCCTGACACATTCATGAAAAAAATAAAGAAGTCTCTAAAGAAAACTGAAACAAGAAGATGGAGGATATCTGCCAAAAATATATATCATCATAAAGAATAGTATATTATCACGGGCCTAGAATTTTTTGAAAATATCATTTCGGTAACTATGTCTAATACAATGGAGTGCGGACACCAAGCCAAGCTCATGTCCCGGGGAAAAATGAAAACAACTTTAATGAATGGTGGGGAAAAAAAACTCTTTTACGAAAAGCAACAGTGAAAGAAACTAGACAAAGCTTGTAATTTGACTTTGTTGTGAAGAAAGCCAAGATAAAAAAAGAGGCCATGGCCTCGAGAAGTAAACTGGCCCCAACACTTCTAAAAGGCCATGGAATCTTTGGCATTTTTTATGCATTTTTCACTGCATACTAACCAGATTGTACAAGTATTATAAAGGGTTTGCATCATTTTTTATGTTTGAATTCCGAAAACTCATGCACTGGACTTAAAGTCACGTGCCATGTGCTCTTGCGGTGACACATCATACAAACCCATTTGTTGTTTAATACAAAGACCTCTAGTGGGAGTTGGATTCCAGAGATCAAGAGCAAGTGCAGAGATACGATACTACAGAATAAGAAATTTACAATGGATTTTATTTTGAGTGACATATTTGCCCTTGTTGGACCAGCTTGGAGTGGTGGGTGGTCAAGTAGTCAAAATCAAAGTACTAAACAAATGTGTGAACTCAGGACCAACTAAATGCAATATATAGTTTTTGTGAAGTCACATGGGTGATGGGTGAGCAAAAAGAGTCGAGTTTTTATTTATTTTTTTACCTGAGCAAAGTTGGCAAGGACCAGAAGAGGGAAGGTTGCTAGGATGAGAAGAGAGACCCTCCATTCCACAATGAATGCAACTATGAACGAAGTGAGCAATGAAGTCATATTCTGCAGAATCACAGATATTCTCTCGGCAATGGCAGATTTCACATCTGCTGCATCGGTTGCCAATCGAGCTGCCACAAGGCTTGAGTTGTGCTCATCCTCATCGAACCATCCGACTTCATTCCTCAAGATTGCTGACAAAATGAACAAAAACACATCAATGAGACAATGACATTATACATAGTTTGAGTTTTGGAAAAGATGAGCAATGCATTTATACCTGCAAGCATCATCCTTCTCACTCTAGTGGTGAGATTTTCTCCCATAATGCTGAAGAAGTAATGTTGTATCAGATATGCAACAACAGCATAAAGACCGGCACCAATGTATATGAAAACATATTCCTTCGTCTTCCTTTCCATGGTAGCAGGGTTTGTGTAGTAGAAGACCTCAATCATGTTGCTCATGACAATGGCAAATGTTGGACCAATAAAACCAGACAGTACGGAACCTATAGCGCCCATGATTGAGTAAGGCCATTCCGGGGCATTTAGCTTGATAAGCCTGAAGAAATAGCCATGAGGTGCTGGGGCTTTCCTATCTGTTTCTGCATTTGAGATCATCTCTATCCGCCCATCAGCACCCGTACTGTAAGAATAGCTCAGGTTCCTCAAGCTCCCAGAGCGTAGACTTAGTGATTTTGTTGACAGAGAATGGCTTAGTCGCGAAGAGCGTGAACGCCGGGTTGAGGCGTTTGAGAAGTCTTTGTTCCTAACCATTTCTTGGAATCGGATTAATGAAGCATACGCCCCCGCTTTGGAAACGAGTTCTTCATGGGTGCCGGTCTCAACAACTTGGCCTTGCTGAATGACAGCAATTGAATCAACATTTCTAATGGTGGAGAGGCGATGCGCAACAACCACAGTTGTTCTTCCAACCATAAGTCGGTCCAATGCTTCTTGAACAATGCTCTCGGAGCCTGCATCAAGAGCACTAGTCGCTTCATCGAGGAGGAGAATCTTTGGGTTTTTCAACATAGCTCTAGCAATTGCAATTCTCTGTTTCTGGCCACCAGAGAGTTGGACTCCTCGCTCTCCCACCTAATTTCAAATCGAAATGTGAACTATTAAGATCAGTGGTTCAAAATAAAAGGGTAAATAAGATATATGTATAGTGCTAATTTTTGGGCAACTGGGTGGAAATGACAACCTGAGTATTGTACCCATTAGGAAGCAAGGTAATGAAACTATGAGCATTTGCCGCCGAAGTTGCAGCCTCGACTTCCTCCATTGTTGCGTCAGGCTTTCCATAGAGAATGTTCTCGAGGATGGTAGTCGCAAAGAGAGCAGGTTCTTGATTCACCAGACCAATTTGATCGCGTAACCATCTTAGTTGCAATGTTTTTATATCCACATTATCCAACAAAACATGCCCTGCTCAGTCAATAACATATATCAATATATAGCTACCCATCAAGTCGGTAAATTTTCAATCGGTTAACTTGAGATCAAAGTTTAATAATTACCACTGTTAGGATCATAGAACCTTTCAATCAAAGAGACAACGGTACTTTTCCCTGACCCACTACCCCCAACAACTGCAACGGTCTTTCCAGCAGGAAAGAAAATCGAAAAATCTCTAAAGATGATAACATCAGGCCTTGAAGGGTAGCTGAAGGTCACATCCTTGAATTCTATATTTCCCCTAACCTCGTCCAAGCACTTCCCATCCAAGTGATCTTGAATAATTGTGGGCTTTTGCTTAATAATTTCCATTAACTTGTACCCTGCAGCTTTTCCCTTGCTAAATGCCCCAAGATTTGAAAACGACTGTCCCAAACTCCTGTAAATATCAATTTCACATTAAACGTTATCAGTTAAGCTTATTCGTCAGATTAGGCGTAGCAAAGTTGACATGTTTGAGATTGAGTAATTACATGCCACCAACAATGGCTGAGAAAATTGCCGTAAATGCCTTGCCTCCATCGGTCGTTCCATTCCTGATGAAAACACCAGCGTACCAGAAAACGAGAGCCCACGACATACAAGCTATTCCATATGTACATCCTAATCCCAAACCTTTGGCCACACCAGCTTTGTATCCAAGCTTCAAGGTGTTTTGTATAGCATCTGAATAAGAATTGAGGGCCTTGCTCTCACCCACATATGAGTAAACAGTTCTTACTTGAGCAATGGCCTACACATTCAAAATTAAAATCAATTTGGGACCAAATTGGTCATGGTTGACACTTAATAAATACTAAATCTACCAAATTCCTCAGGTTATAACACATTAAAAACATGTAAATGTGTGGAAAGTGAAGGTCTTTTGACTTTGTGCACGTGTAGAAACTAGAAAGACCATTAGATATGCAAAGTTAGCTAATTTTTCCTGGGCTTAAGATAAAGAAACTCTACCAACTCAATCAAGGAAATTTATAATCATTATAGTTCCAAAAATGGACCTCAAGACAACATTTTTTAGTACTAGCCAAAGCTTAATTGAGCTATAAAAAAAATAGAGTATCACCTGCTCAGCAATTATGCCGGCATTTGCATAGGATTCGCGACTCTTGGACGTGAGGCCGGTCAGAGTATAAGCATACAAGCCACCAGCAAAAGCAATTCCAGGAATCACAGCCACACTCAGCAATGCTAGCCTCCAAGCTGATACAAAACCAACCACCAATCCAGCAAGAAAAGTGGAAAGGTAGTGTATGAAGTTCCCAACCTGAACTCCCCAAAATGGAAAAAACAATTAAACAAAACTCCAATCATCAAGATAAGAGTATTCAAATTAAAAAAGATGAGGTTGATCACTAAATTGAAAAGAAAAAAAGTCTCTTAAATCACAACTGTCCAAGAAAAGCCCATATTCAACCAGATTTGCCAATGTGCAGCAGTCAAGGTATGGGAAAATGAGTAGGACCCCCCATTAATGGTTAGAACCAACCACCAAAATGGTTCTAGATTTGGCACTACAACACAACAAAGATGAAGAAAAGAGAGAGAGAGAGAGAGAGAGAGAGAGAGGTCAAGACTCAACACCTTCTCACTGATGGCATCTTGTACAAGAAGAGTGTCTGTGGAGACACTGAAGACTATATCACCAGTTCTTGCATCTGTGTCAAAGAAGCCAACATCTTGCCTCAGCACAGCCTCCAAATACTTCTTCCTCAGAGTGCTCACTTGCCTCTCCCCAGTGTACATCCAGCATGCAATTTCTGAACAACCAACCAACCAATCAAAACCAAAATCAAAAACCCATTTCCATTTCATTGATTTGATCATTGATGGGTCTGTGTGTGCCTGTGTGTGTTTAGATAACGTTTCAAAATTAAATGTAAAGTGTAGTGTAAAATCGACAAGAGGAAAGATGAGAAAAGGACTTGGAACACGGTTCATGGACCACGTGGGCTTGCACAAACCGGTCCGATACAACAACAGTGAAGCTACACGAGTCTCGCACAGCCATGGTAGGCTCTGCGAAATCCATGTGAAGAAAAATGAGCTGAAATTTCGAAATCGCAATCTCAATCTCACCTGCGTAGGACGATGCGCACACCACGAGCCCGAGGTAGACGAAGTACAGAGCATACTGCGAACATTCAACAAACACATAGAGCGCAGATCTGAGATCTAACATCAACAAACCACAAATGGGTCGCATAAAGATACGATTTTTACGAATTGGGTTCGAACAAAAAAAAACACTAACCTTCGACACTTCGTCAGTCATTCTCTTCAAATCCATTTGGTTCTTGCCGAACCCATTCACCATCTCTCCGAACAGCAGGAAAAACACAGGCATTGAAGAGCCATGAACGATAGCTCCCAAGCTTCCGGAGATCATGAGGCACCAATCGTACTTGTCTGCGAAAGAGAAGAGCTGGTAAAAGGGTAAGCTCTGCTCCTTCTTCTTATCGACCTCGGGCAGTGCTTTGGCCTCGGTGGGTTCCGCCATTGCAGCTGGTCTTCACAAGCTCTCGGAACAAGAAACTCGCCAAAGAGAAAAAACAGAGTGTTTGGAGTGAGTTCAAGATTTCTCAAGGCGACTCCATGAGAAAAATGATCTCAAAGATGGAAGATCTGAGGACCCTTTTGCTCGCTTTCTGGGTGTTGAAGAAGTGTCAATGTCGTTTTTGATTTTGATCAGAGTTCGAGAACAGAGCTTGGTTTCTCGGAGAAGAAAAAGCAGAGAAAGATAGAGAGAGAGTGAACTATTGGTCAAAGGAGGTGGAGAAAATGAGTTTGAAGAGTGTGAGATGTGGTCATTTTTATACAGAAAAAATATAGTTTAAATAATAATAACAATAAAAATAATAAAAAAACAGTTGTCTATTCATTTTGATAGAATGCTGGTAGACCATATTATTTTGGAAAAACATGTTGTCTATTCATTTTGATGTTTTGGTCGATCACTTCAACAAGTACTCTTTTAACCGTAAATTCTACTCTATACCGGCTAAGTTACACAATAAGGGGTAACTCTCTCATTTTAAGCCCAAAATTCCACCTCATACCGTCTCCTTTTAACCCCAAACTCCATCCT
>JAYMTH010001774.1:0-13962 GCA_036897465.1 Pelargonium australe | reverse complement strand
TCATGTAGTAACAAATCGTAGCAACAAAAGTTTTATCCATTTACAGTCATTTTTGAAAAAAAAAAATCATAAGTTAGAAGTATGAAAGAAGAGTAATATTACAGAAGAAAAAACTTACAGATCAAGGAGGTGAGGAGCTTGAGGGTTTGTTTGAGCATCTAAGCAGAGTTTTTTCTTTCCTCAATACTTTGTACATCAAAGGGTTCTTATAGGTTTTAAAGGCCATGGAGCAGCGAGAAAGAAAATTTAACTAATACCCACTAAAGCACACTGGAGGTCAATAGAATTACAACTAATAATAAATTTATGTCATTTTAGGGTGATCTTAATTGTAAAGTGATTAATTACATATTATAGTGATTGTAATTTTAAAATGATCAAACTAAAGTAAAATATGAGACTTGTTCAGACATACTTGTCTAAAATTATGATAAACAAACTAAAACAGAATGCAAACAACAACAACACCTTAGCTTTATTTTTGTTGAATCAACTGAAGAGTCTCGTGCAATATAATTAGTAATTAAGATCAATATTGTGAGTCTGTTGAAACTCTATTGAGCTTGAATCAATCGAAGAGCCGTATTTGTTTTGGAGAATATGTAAGCAAATTCGAGCATTTTCTCCATCAAATGCTTCCGCTCCCATACTTTTTGAATATGAATACCTTCTATTGAATGAAAATGCATGTTCATCATGTTCTTCCACGGACAGGTGGTCTTATTGAACCACCAAAAAGGTCGTCGACAATAACCCTTTGGTGTGCATAAAGGTACAAGTCGAAAGCTCGAATGCGAAATACAATTTCCTTATCCTCATCAGCATTGTTGGCGACATTCACCGTGAAATCAATCCAAATTGGATTCTTGCCCGTCATATTCATTATTCAAACCGTAGGTGTTCGTGTTCATGTTGTAACAAACCGTAACAACAAAAGGTTTATCCATTTGAAGTCATTTTTTGAAGAAAAAAAATCATAAGATAGAGGAATGAAATACGAGTAACATTACAGAAGAAGAAAAAAAAAACTTACATATCAAGGACATGAGGAGCCTGAGGGTTTTCTTGAGCGTTTAAGAAAAACTTTTCCTTTCTTAATACACTATAAATTCAAAGGGTTATAAGAGATTCCAAAGACCATGGAGCTGCGAGTTGAGGAGCGAGAAAGAAAATTTTCTTTTGTCTACCAAAACATCCACTAAACCACACTTGAGGCTGGTAGAGTCAAACTAATAATAAGTTTATGACATTTTAGGGGATCTTAATTGTAAAAATGATAAATTATATGTTCTTGTGATTGTAATTTTCAAATCATCAAACTAATGTAAAGTTAACAAGATATTAAATTTTCACAATGCCATATGTTCATTATTTTTGTCTTTCTTCTTCTGTTTGCCTCTCACCAACCGAACATTTATTTTTGCAACCTCTCTTCATTCACCCCTTCTCATCTAACTATTAACTCACATTTATTACTTAGTACATTCCTATAGATCTAGGAGGTGAGGAGCTTAAGAGTTTACTTGAGCGTCTAAGCAAAACTTTTCTTTAAGGAGCTACTATGTACTTCTCATCTGGATTAACTGTTGGTCTTCAATTTTATGACAAAACAACAACCAAACCTTGTGTATCCTTAAATGAACCCCAACCTCAATTTTTTTTTGTTCATTTGTTACTTTTTCTTAGTGTTCATCAATGTGCACCCTTTCAAGTAACACATTGTACAACACACAAAAAAACAGAAACATAATGTGGGTTTGGAAAAAATTGCACAATGTCATATGTTCATTATTTTTGTCTTTCTTTTTCTATCTGCCTCTATCCAACCAAACATTTATTTTTGCAATTTCTATTAATTCACCTCTTCTCATGTAACCATTAACTCTTACTTATTATTTAATTAGTACTTTCTTACATATCAAGATGATGAGGAGCTTAAAAGCTTCCTCGACCGTATGAGCAAATCTTTTTCGGTGAACTATTCTTTCCTTCTCATCGTGATTAATTATTAGTCTTTAATTTTTATGACAAAACAACTACCAACCTTGGTGTGTCCTTAATTAAAACCTCAGCCACAACTTTTTTGTTCATTTCTTACTTTTTCTTAGTCTCCATCAATGTACATCTTTTTAGAAAATACATTGTACAATACATTATACAACACAAACAAAACAAAAATTGTAAGTGGGTTTAAAAAAAATTGCACAGTGCCATATTATCATTATTTTTGTCTCTTCTTTTTCCTGCCTCTCAGAAGCCAAACATTTATTTTTGCAATCTCTCTTATCTAACCATTAATTAAGAATTAATGTTTTCAGATCCCCTGTACTGACTTTTTTTTAGAGTTAACCCCTGTATTCTGCCTTTAGTCGTTTCGAACCTTGGACTGTAGTATTATATTAATTTAACCCAAATGACCTGTTGTAGCCGGTATCACTATGCCACGTCATTACGCCACGTCAGTGAAATGGCCACGTCACCACGCCACGTCACATGCTTAGTCATTAAAATGAGACGCTGCGTTTTTGAGTTTGGAGTCATCTCCTCCACTACAACATCAGATCCTGGCCCTAGCCGTATCCATGGCCACCGACAACAACAACTACTCCTCCGTCAATGGCGTAGACGACGCCAAGTTCGTTTTCACCCGACCGGAGATGTACAAGACCAACCTTTCCGGTACCGTTGACGGCTACAACCGCCATGTCTTCCTCTGCTACAAGAGCCCCGAGTCCTGGGCCTCTCGTGTCAAGAATTCCGAGATCGATCCGCTCCCCAAGCTACTCTCTACCGCTGTCAAGGCTCGCAAGGATGATATCATCGTTAAGGTAACAGTCTGACTAGTTTAATTTACCGACTCTTCGTGGTGATGCCTGTGAGTTGGAATTGGATTCGGTTTCGATGCAGTGAGTTGGATTTGATATTGACAAACAAGATTGTAGGTTTTTATTTTTAAAGAATTAGTTTTGAAAGTTATAGATTTCCTGATTCAGTTCTTTGCATCTATGAACTAAGATAATTAATTGCTTGATCTTAAATTTTCTGAAAATTGGTCTCGTTTTTCTTATTCATTTGCCTGAATTTAGGGCTTGAATTGAAATTTGAACTTAAATTTACTAGAATCAGAATTTTTGACTTTTCTATTGAATTGGGATGGTTAGGTTAAGCTCATGCCAATCTGGAGTTCTGTCATTGTTCATAGGTCTGAAGCACTGTCATTATTTCAATGGAATTTTAATTAGCCAAAAAATTAATAGAGATAAGAGAGCCATGGTTGCAAGGAGGAAGACAAGGGTTATATGGTCATTTTGCACTATTTACAACGTGGCAGGTGATGTGGCGTGATGACGTGGCACTAAGGATGATGTGGCAAAGTGAAACCGACTATAACAGGTAATTTGGGTTAAATTACAAAATTTATGCAGTCCGTGGTTCGAACCGACTAAAGTCGGAGTACAAGGGTTAAGTCTAAAAAAAAGCCAGTCCAGGGGATCTGGAAACAATTAACCCATTAATTAACTCACATTTATTATTTAATTAGTACTCTGTTTCAGATCAAGGAGATGTTGAACTTAAGAGTTTACTTGAGCGTCTGATCAAAGCTTTTCTTTGAGAAACTATTGTGTACTTCTCATCTGGATTAATTATTGGTCTTCAATTTTTATGAAAAAACAACCACCAAACCTTGTGTATCCTTAAATAAAACCTCAGCCACAATTTTTTGTTCATTTGTTACTTTTTCTTAGTCTCCATAATTGTACACTCTTTTAAGGAATATATTGTACTACACAAACAAAACCAAGATAGAAAGTGAGATTGGAAATAATTGCACAATGTGAAATGTTCATTTATTTTGTCTTTCTTCTGCAACCTGCTTCTCACCAGCCAAACATTTATTTTTGCAATTTCCTTTGATTCACCTATTCTCATCTAACCATTGACTCACATTTATTAGTTAATTAGTACTTTCTTGCAGATCAAGGAGGTGAGGAGTTTAAGAGTTTGTTTGAGCGTCTCAACAAAGTTTTTCTTTGATTAGCTATTGTATACTTCTCATCTAGATTAATTGATGTCTTCAATTTTAATGACAAAACAACCACCAACCTTGATGTATCCTTAAAAATAATAGTTCATCCCTAAAAATTCTTCAGTTTTGTGATTGAATATGATTTGGTCCATCTCTCAAGATGTCCAATTTTGTGAAGTCAAGATCCAGACTCGTCGCGACGGACAAGTCTGGTCGCGATAGAAGCAGACTAGCCGTCCAAATTTGTCCATTCGAGCCCGACGTTCCAAAATCTGATTTACGGCCAATCTCAAGCGTGCAAAGGGACGTTTAAAAGTATCAAACATTATTTTTAAGTGTTCGAAGGTACGTAGAGGCCCCTGAAAGCTCAAATATAACCAACCAAATCATGCAATATGCGAAATTGACAAAGACACAAAATAAGTGCGACTAACCTTCGCATTGCCCGAACTCCTCACTGAGCGGGCACTCATAATCCTTGCACTCCTCCGAAAAGCATGGGTGCTTTGGACCTTTATGAATATGCCACGAGAAAACAATTAGACAGGGCGCCAAGCGAACAAGAGGACACATCGTGGGGTCGCACATGCAAGACACTCCAAAGTACTATTGCACGTCACTCTGGCGTAGATAGCAAAGGTCGAACACGCGCCCCTGACCATCAAGCCTTTCAGCAAGGACTTGGATTGTCCTTAAGTCATAAGTATCAAGCTCTAACAATAAGCTATATGAGAAGCTAGTGGTCACCACCAGAATATATGGGAAGCCAAAGCCTTTCCGAGATAATACAAAGAATTTAATCCTAATTCAACTCACATAGCGATCCCGAATTTTCTCAAACAATCTAGGATTCCTTGGCGTTATGGTAAAAGAGTCGTCGCCCGACTTTGACACTTTGAAGAAGAAATGACCAAACAAAGTGGCGGACGACTCACGTCCATGAAAGCGACATAAAGCGCAAAAGCCCACCATCCTCTTGACCGCGCCCAGATTCAAGCTATCTGGCAAAGAACCCATGGCGGTGATGACTTCCTCAATAAATGGGTTGAGAGGGAGAGTGATCCATGCGATGAAATTCGACCAATAAAAAGTCATCTCGCCCGTCCGCACCACATCCAAAGTATTGTCGGGCGAGCAAAATCTAAACATGTCCACATAAATCTTGGTGACCAACTTCGTGTGGTGCACCCCCCCAACGCCCAAGAGAGAAGGAGACGCCTTAAGAGGGTCATCATCCAAGAGGGGATTCCATCCCCTTATTCAAGAAGTCCCTCTGTGAAAGGAAGGCATTCGATGTCGACCGACATCACGAACCTCTCCCTAGCCAGCTCGCCATCAACAATCGGCGAAGCCCTAACGACCGTCGAAGCCATGACAATCGGCGGAGCCCTAGCGACCGACGGCGTGACGACACTCGATGTGTCAAGAAAACTTTGACCCAGAAAAAGATATGACATGATCGATGCCTACAAAGTACAATTCGGCATCACAAACTATTGAAATATTCAACATACAACTTAGCGAAATCATCCAAGTAAAAAAAAAAAGTGGTCGACCGCGCAACCAGACCACTCGAGAGCAGCCTGGATGGCGGACCGCCTAGCTCGGTCACGACACCAGGAAACACTGTTGCGACATCAATATGGGTTGTCGCAATGAAACTGGGCAGGACAGAACAGTCCGCCATTAATACGATTTCAAGCTAAAAATTAACATGTTTGACAACCAAGATGATACCTTTGGGCCAAGAAAATTGAGATCAGAGGTCTTGGGAGTGAGGGGAGCAAGTTGCCATGTCCAAACCTCCAAATCAGCGCGCTAAAAAATTTCCAAGAATCGCCTCCTCCAACAATGGGTAAGCCAATCGAATAGTAATGACGACACAAACTTGTTGGTGAAGACCAACAGAGCTTCCTCGACCACCCAACAAGTGAAATAATAAGTGGTGGCTCAAAGTTCTTCAAGACATAAAAGGGGGTTTGAGATAAAAAGTTGAAAATTTTGGCTAAGTGTGGGAATGGTCAAGTGGGGAAGATGGTTGCTTACTTGGCCACTTATGGTGTTGGACGGCCAACCTGAGATTTTTCAAAAATTCTTCCAAGAGTTGAGAGAGAATTTTAAGAATTAAATTCTCAAGTTTCAATACCCATTGGTTACTCCAGAGCCACCACCTCAGGTCATCGTTCTATGGTGTGTTTGTCATCGCAGGTGACAGGTTGACGGGCATCGCAACTGATTTGACTGCTGGACGACCAAGCTAGAGTGGACGACCAACATAAGACTTATAGAATTTGACACTTAGAAAAATACCTTAGCATACGTGGACAAGAAGGCAAGACAATGTAATGTATTTGCTTTGACCCGAGTCAAACAGGCACATAAAAATGTTAATAACTAATAATATTTATGAATAGTCTTTACTATGTCAATAGATAACTATTAGTAAATTACTACACTTCTTACTACTATACTTCAACTAAAATATAATAGGTAATAAGAAGGTTTTATAGAGGTTTTTCACTCAATTATTTCTTCACTTTTTCGATGTGGGACAAGTGATTTCTATAAATACAATAGGTTTACACTCAATTATCTTCAAAGCTTTCAATGTGGGACAAATGATCTCTATATGTTTTTTTTATTAGCAACAGAGACATCATACTCGTCGACAAATCCCACAAATCTCACCCCATATCGTCGATAAGGAGGCTCGAACTTGAGACCTCGACGGGAATTTAAAGTGTTTTAACCACTTGGCCTAACATGTCTTAGCAAGTGATTTCTATATGTTTGTTCTTTCTTTGCTTTTGTAAGTGATCTCTATATTAATGATATTTTTTTGAAAGTATATGTTATATGATTTTAAGACTATAAAGATGTATAACAAACTCATATTACATTTTATGTTATTTTTCTCTTTCTGACTTTACTTCAAACTCATATTATCTCTTAATAAACACAACAAAAATCATATTCATTCAGTTTGTTTGGTTCTTTACAAGAGATAATGAAAAAAGAAATAATGATATCATGATTTTGCTTCCGTGAGTAATGTGATAATAAAAACAAAATAGACTTTTTAAAGAGATAATTACACGTACCTACCTTCAACTATACTCCTTTTCATCCTGGACACACTCAACTTTTACATTTAACTATTGGATACCCTGTCTTTCCATCCATTAATCCGCCCTTTAAGTGTCAAAATGACCATAATTCCCTCCTAAAAAGGAAACAAGTAGCCAAAAAGGCCATTAGCTTAAAATGAAATAAAAAAAATCTCGCCAAAAATGGCGCTGGAAACTTTGAAGTTTCCGGCAAAACATTGATCAACATGTTCTTGATGAAGAAGAAGTGTAATATAGTGAAGGGTATTTTTGGATTTCAAATAATATGTGGTCATGGGCTAGACACATGACTGGATTAGTGAAAATTTCCGTCAAAATTAACTGATGGAAAGATGTTTGATATAGTTCAGGTTACCCAATAGTTAAATGCAAAAGTTGAGGGTATCCAAAGTCAAAAGGGGTATAGTTGAGGGTAGCAATTACATTTTCGAATTAAACACCAAAATTTAAATACAAAGAAAATAAAGAATAAAGAATAAAGAATATAAATTATTTAGATATTATGAGTATGTTACTAATAATATTACTTATAATAAATCAAATGTATACATTTTCTTTTACAGTTTTTTGTACTGATTTTTACATATTGTTTACCCATGCATCGCACGGGATCCCATACTAGTATTGTCTAATTTCAAAGAATATTGTTTATAACTCAATCAGATCACGACCGACCCGAGACCGTCAGTCCCGAAAGCTACCCGCAAGCCTTGCATTCGGTCCACGCCGAGACACGACCACACCAAGGTTTCTCCCGCTATCCGACATGGCTCTCACGCGCCCTCCTCCACACCATTCCTCATCTACGATAAGCTCCTATCGCCAACCATCTTCTGCGCCAAACGTATCACGCGCCAAGCTGCGCACATGCCTCACGCCAACACCTCTTGTGTCCCAGGCCGCATCCACACCAATGGCTAGGCACCAACCTCCGTCCATGCGCTAAGGCTCATGCACGTCGAGCTCCTTTTACACACAACTGCTCGCGAATTGACTCACGTCTGCACCATGTCCATGCAACCTCACTCATAAGACCTTGCTCGAATGAGTTTTATCCGCACAACTTCATTCTCACCCACATGCATTCAAGGCCCATGAGCGTCCTACCTCACGCTGACCACTAGAATTGCCCCGCGAAACGTCAAGACGCGTTCCCTTTATTATGGGACATAAGCACCAATAGTCCAGGGTCGCACGCGAGGCTCCAACCGCTCCCCCGCATGGTCAAAGACCAAAATTAGTGTAAGTCTGCTGACGAGTATCATAGAACCAACAGACATAGAGATAGAAAAGACTGAGAGCATCATCTTCCCTGTTGGTAAGTAGATCCATTAGGCAGAGAGTTAAAGAAAATGTCATATTTCCCGCGGGCTCCCACATCGACAACTACCAATCAAAGGTCGTCATGTGTCAAGTAAGCTTAAGTACTATAAAAAGAATTCCCAAGACCAAAGTAAAAGGTTCAGTTAGTACTCCACCTAAGTACTACTCACAAGAATCCGAAAACGCTCTCAAATGTTATTCATGATCTTCGTGAGTTCATCGCATTGTTCGTGCGTTCTTCGATATTCGAACGAACTACAAAGACTATATTTTTTAGTCTTACATTCCTATTTTGTTTGTTTTGAGATTTATTCTCCCGCCGGAGGCGATCCCTCGAACTCACATGTGGGACTCCGCTTAATGGTGCGTTACCTGCGTAGGCTACAATCACTGCCCGAATTTGGAGCACTGCTATGTACCACCAGACACTCGAAGACCAGACTTGACTTAAATCACTTACCTTAACTTTGGAAAATAAGACTAAACGCCACCCTACAAATCAGTAACTAAACATAGAATGTTGAGTATACATATAGAAAAACAAGAAGCAAGGTATTAGCAATAACTTGACAATCAAACTAATTCTTTTGTGAACATAAGATTATGGATATTAATACTTTGGGAGCACAATTCTAGACTCGCATAACGATTAGTTCATCAACTCTACGATGAATCAATATCTGTTAAACTTTGAGCATTTAAGTCTACGAGTAGTATGAACAGTTGCCGCTTTCAACTCTAATGACCCAGGGTTTTGTTAGGGAGTGCGTAGCTGGCAAATATCAGATGAAAAAAAAATGATTTTCTCATGAGTGTGAGTCTTGTCTCGACGACAAGTATTAGAGGTTGCTAGAGTTTTGTGGTTTTGGTTATTGTGGTTTTGGTTTTTGCGGTTTCGAGTCTTGCGTAGCGGCAACGTTCTTGTGTATCTTTTCGTTCCATAGTCTTAGGCAGCAACACTTACTCTTGATTCGATGGCTTTGGAGGAAGATATGTCATATTTGAAGATCAACACAGATGGTGCTCAGTTTGTTGCTGATGATAGATTAAGGGGTGACAGGGTATTTCAGGACTAGTCGGGTGTGGTTTGTGGCGGTGGTCATGAAGTGTGGTTGGGTGCCTGGGACTCGAAACTGATGGAAGTTCTAAAGATTCATGAAGCCTTATCTTGGACTGCTCAAAATGGTTGGGATAAGGTGATTGTTGAATCCGATGTTGCAAAAGTGATTCGTGCGTTAGAGACAGGAGGGGAGGGGTTTCCCGGTGCCTTGGGTCTAGTTATATCTGACATTTTGTCTTGCTTATCTAGCTTTTTTAGTTTACTTTTCCGTTTTGGTAAAAGGGGAGCGAAACATGTTGCTCATAGTTTGGTTTGTGCATTAAAGACCGGAGGGGAGGGGTTTCCCAGTGCCTTGGGTCTGGCTATAACTGATAATTTTTCTTGATTTTCTAGCTTTTCTAATTTTAATTTCCGTTTTGTTCGGAGGGGAGCGAATCATATTGCTTATAGTTTGGCTAGATCATCTGTTTCGATTGAGGGAGCGTGTGATTGGGTAGGGTCGTTTTGTCTAATTCCAATAACGGATCTTGTATTTATAGACCTTTTAAATTAATATAAGATCTTTCATTCTTTTTTTATAAAAATACAAAGTTTACGAGTATTATAGAGATTCAATTATAATACTCACAAAATAAGTGTCATTATTTCTATTTACAAAAAAATTAAAGTGAAGTTAGGTAGTGTAATATAATTACTTTTGTAAACTCTTGATCATGTGTTATAAAGGGATACTAACTAACTTATTATAAGAATATTATTGAAAATTCATGTATAACTAATTTTTGAAGTCTTCTAGAAGATGACTCAATTAAAGGTCAAAACATACTTCTTTTTTGTGAGAGGTCGTGGGTTCAACTCACATGGAATCAGACGGGGTGGGATTTTGGGTTAAAAGAAGACACCCCTTTCGTGTAGTTCAATTGATAATATGACACTTATTCCGCTGAATATTAATATATATATTTTTTTTGGTAGAAAAACATAAACACAAAGAAAAAACTAAGCAGGAACAATCAATCTTCTACCTGGAACTCCACGAGCATTGTTACAAACAAGGTCTGCACTCTGGCGCGACACTGTAATTAGTCTAATTAAGCATGCAGACTAGCCAACCCTACATTCACAAGTCTATCAAACTAGTTGGTTGCTCTCTCAGGAGGTGGCAAACCATGAATTCATACGTTTATCTAAAGATCACGAATATCCACACGATAACGTCCACCATCCAACCCTCAGTCTATACCACAAATGAGTTTTACCCGTCAGTGCTTATTACGAGTCAACCATCGCCATAACTTTCAACCGACCTTCTGCCCAAGATAACCGAAGACCCGTTAACAAACCTTCAAGCTCGAAAATGAAAGCTTTATAGGTACCTAAAAGTCCCAAAAGGCCAACTAATGATCCATACCATTTTCACCCGGAATAATTAACCACATTGTCGTCATCCTGAATTGCCTTTACTAGCACCATCATTGTTCAATTAACCCACCCATTGGGGGCAGGCACCCAAGATATCTTTGTCATCACTTGTCGAGTCTTCACACCATGCATGTTGATCCAAGCCTCTTGAACCACGACACACCCGATTTACTCAAAAATCCTCCGAACTAGGTCCACATTTTAATATTGTGTTGGAATATAATATTAAAAAAATAAATGAAGACTTCAACTACAAGCTTGAGCTTTTAGTTGAGTTAGTTCTCTAACATGGTATCAGAGCCAAGAGGTCACAGGTTCAATTCCTAACACACCCAAAATTTGTATTATTAAATTCTTTATTTATTCTATCATCTTTGGGCTACTTTACTCATTTCTTTGGACCTTCTATATACCTCTTATCCTTCAACCCCACTCGGGCCTTCTGTATACAATTCTCCTCATATCCTTCAAGCCCACTTGATCTCCCTATCTCGGGTCTTCTATACAACTCTTCTCCTATCATACAAGCCCACTTGGGCACTCTATCTTCTCTTATCAGGCCACCCGTTAAAAGTTAAAATTGGGACCCGTTAAAAGTTAAAATTGGGAATGAGCTCCTATCAATCTCTCCACAGTCCACTTGCAAAGTCATAACGAGTGCACGTGAGGGAGCGTGTTGAAATATAATATTAAAAGAATAAATGAAGACTTTCCAAGCTTGAACTTTTAGTTGAGTTGGTTCTCTTAACATATTGTTCTAACACATGTTCATGAGTTGAAAATAATAAACAACATTAACTAACTTCTTTAAAAAAAATTAAAAACATAAACTAAATCACTTATTTGGAGAAGAACAAATATAATCTAAATTGTACGTCCAATAATATTTCCATTATTTGTTTGTAATATTATTTTATAATTTTTTTAAACATTTGCAGTCTCATGATATCTTACACATATATACTTTATCACCTTTAAACCAAGTACATGCATAAGAAGTTCTTTGTATATAGCAATTCTAAGTCAACCATGAAAAAACAAATCCAAAGATACTCCAAGTTGCAGCTTGGACACAATTTAAAACTTCCTTGCCAACCAATCAAAATATCAAATCTTATCAAAAGTCTACTCATATGATTTTTTTCTTGATAATAACAATTGCAAGAGACCAATCAATATCAAAATTAGTCAAGAACTCAAGATTGAAGAACATGGCTCCAGCAAGTACCATAGAGCACTTCATCCATCCAGGCCATCGTCTAACCAAGCTCAACCACAACACCGACTTCCTTTGCAGCGGTTGCAAGACTTCCGGCAACGACACAAGGTACCTAATTTTTTCGCACCATATAAGTGCATAATGATTTTTTCATGTACGTGTATTTAATTTTCTCACTAAATGAATCATGACTATTCAATTATAATACATGACTGAAATGCATATCTAAGTGATAGAAGATCGAGCAATAAATCAGTGTGACATATACATGAAAAGATAGATGCGATTAAAGTGCATATACCAAATCATCTTACAAAGGTTTAAAACCATTTAGGCTATGTTGTGTCTTGAATTCGAGTCATTATAGAGTAACATTATTGTAATAAATTGGTGATTATGTATGGAGTATTCTTAATGTACTGCCAAAAAGAAAAGAAGACTCTTTATGTTGAATATATAGTATTTTAATTAGAAAATTTCATTAGTCGTAAAATTCACTTGAAATGTGATCCATTATATGTTTAGAAAATTTGTTTGAATCTCGACTAATATGAATTTGAATCTAGAAATTCCCTTCAATGTCCTTTTTCTTTTGTATAGAAGAAAAATACAAACATATTTTTGCCTATTAATACTTTTAACATTTCAAAAATCTATATGAATATGACCAATTAATATAGATAAATTAATGAGTTCATTAGTTAGAAAAGAAACAAACATTATTCTTTTTTCTGGGATTGATATTTGGTATACACCAAAATTTAATGAAATATTGACTAACGAGTCAAGGATTTATAAACCTTTATTGATTTTCCATGAAAAACAGGTATCGCTGTAATGCATGCCCTAATGGTTTTAGCATGCACGAGTACTGTGCCACGTGTCCCGCCGCCCTCTCCGGCTCCTTCACCCACCCGGAGCACAACCTCAGCCTCGTCGTCCGGAAGCCCCAAGCCGCCGGCCGCCAGAACGAGCGGCTCTGCGACATTTGCGGGGACGGCATCGAAGGGCTGTTTTACCGGTGCAAGATCTGCGACTTCGACGTCCACCCCATCTGCACGCGCTTGCCGGAGCACGTGAGGCACGCGCTGCACCCGGAGCACCCCCTGAAGCTCGAGCCGGGGCGGCCGAGCTGGTGCGTTGTGTGTAAAGAAATGTGCAATTCTTGGCGTTATAGGTGTGGGGTTTGTTGTGTTGATATTCATGTTGAGTGCATTTTAGTAACACAGTCCTCGTCGGTGCCGCGGTCGGTGCCGGCGCCGCCGGGAGGAATGGCTCCGCCTCCGCCGCCGCAATACGGTGGTGGTGCGCATGGTGGTTATGGTTATGGTTTTGGTGGTGGCCAGCATGGTGTGCCTTTTGGTGGCTATTATGATCCACACCACATGTATCCTCCCGGCAACCAAGTTCACGGTGGTGGTGGCGGCGGCGGAGGCGGTGATGGTCGGATAAAGATGGGGAAGATGATGTCTTCGTTGGTAGGAAAGCTAACCGTTGGGGTGATTTCTAACGTAGTTTTTGGATCAATGTTTTCTTCATGAGATTGGTTGACATTTTGGATATTGAGAAGTCCACAAAAGACACTGGTTATTATTGATTAATAATAAATAAATGGAGGATTATTCACACGTGTATTTTATTTACATGTATTTAGTATAACTAATGAAAATGTTTAGGGTAAAAAATGGATATTTTTCAATGTTATAATATATTTACTTACATTTTTCGATTTAAACAAAGAAAAATTATATTTACGATTTTTAGTACACGAATGTTTATGAGT
>JAYMTH010001773.1:0-13965 GCA_036897465.1 Pelargonium australe | reverse complement strand
TTTCGAATCAGCGGTTTAGGAGGTCGACATTATGTTGAGTTTGTAAACCTATGTCTGGTTTTAGGGGTTACTTTCACTTTTATAACTTCTTTTGATTTCAATAATATTTTATATTTCCTTAAAAAAAAAAAGTAATATATGGTTTCACGTTAGTTTTAGCACAGTACATAAGTTATAAAAGTTCAATTCATCTATTTTTTTTTTTATACAAAGTCCAATTCGTGCGTCACTCCTCACTCGGTTCGCAGACCAACCAACACCAAATTTGATATACTTTTGTATAAAAATAGACGTACAGTATGACACAGATTATTAAATACAGTGTCATATCGAAGCATACGATGAATAGAGATTGAAGAACTTAAATGAACAAATTCACTGCTCTTCATGAGAGATAAATAACAAAAACCTAAGAGAACATAGTGCTGTTTGTTGTCTTTGTTGCTTTCTATGCTGTACAATTTGTACACGTGAGATCATATATGTGCTAAAAGAATACAAATCAAAGAAACAGAAATAGGTACAGAGCAGAAAAATAACCCCCGGAAAAAAAAAAAAAAAAAAAAAAGACTAACCACACACAGGCAAGCACGCAAACACGAGCACAAATCGAGGAAACGAAAGCCAAGATTGAAAAAATGAAATGAATGTAGCGCTCGAAGAAAAGCGACGGAGAAGGGCTTTCACGGTATTATACATCTTGCAAGGGAAGGAGACACGGTTGTTGTTGTCGTCTCTCTGTGGAGGGCCTTTAGCAGGTCGACGAATTTGAACAGATTATCTTCGGAAAACCACCTCAGCTTCCATGCTAGAGGGCCGGAAGCTGTTGTTTCCTTCTCGGTTTTTCTTGCAGGGCAGAACTCTGACCTAGCACGTTCGAGACTTAAGCTCAAGCATCTGCTTTTTCTGGATTCAATAGCCTGTAGAAGGAGCACGGGATCAACCTTGTCAAAGCTATATAGGTACGCATTATGTTATTGAAGCACAAAAAGTAGCAACTGTACAAGCCCAAAGAAGCTAAATAGAAGCAGGTGTTACAGTCAAGTTGTATTTGAGGCCTCACAAGAAGTCGATACTTCCAAAAACCAAAGCATACGAGTATTCTCGAGAACTTAGAACTTGTGGCACTTGATATTGCTTTCCAACTACTCCATTTGGAGTCTATTGTTTCTCTAAAAATATTGTCCCTATTCTTTCCTTTTATGGTCCATTTGGATTCTTGAATTAGAGCAAAATTCAATGTTCGGACGCACAAAGAATTCGGATTTCGATTTGGCTCAAATCAAGAGAACTCAAAACATACCTAAAACATGGATCTCAAACGACAAATTATACCTTGTCATTTCAAATAATCTAGTTTCTCAAAATGTCCGATTCTAACTCACTTCTCCGTAATTTTTGTTCCAAAAGAGAAACACATGCACTCACTTCGGGATGGAGGGAGACTTTATACTATGTTGCTTTTTGAAGGCTCTACAAAAAGGGGACATAATATCCATACCTATCTTACATGTTTCAAGATTTCTTGTACCTATGTATCCATATCCAACATATGTCATACACATAACAAGTATTCATAGCAAGACGGCCAGAGCACTGAAATTCGGCCATTTGTCTCCCCTACACAAGTTCTGAACCAAACTAATCCTAACCTAACCTAACCTAACCGAACCGGCAAAGCAAATATTAAGTTTCGTCACACAACCTATTATAGAGTACAATTGATATATTATTTGCTCTTTATGACATATTCCTTAAGAAGGTCTTAAAGAGATACGTTGCACCAAGGAATGAAAGAAAAACACATTTTCATCAAAAATCAAGGCAATTGCAAGTGGTTTTCGGGATTAATATGGCTTACCATCTCAGATATGTCGGTAATGGAGCAACATGTATCGAGTAAGAAATATGTGGAAGATGCATCCGTTGTAAGTGTGCTGAATCGTGTAAGGTCTTCAATGCACACAAGCACATGTCCTCCGACCACAAAGAGCGATCTGGGGAGCCATGATTCTTCTGTTCATTTTTACAACAAAACCATCATTGTAAAACATGCAAAGGTACAACAATTAACAGAAGAGATACAGGAATATCCAACAGGCAATGCATTCTTTTGTTTAGAATAACAAGATAACTGCACACACGCGCACACACACATATATATATAGGAGAGAGAGAGAGCAAGGAGTCTAAGCCAAGAAGTTTTTGCCTTAGGCTAAAACCGCCAATGAGGGTATATTATTTGTTTGTAGAACCTTATGGGCCCATAAGATTATACTAACAAATAACTCAAAAATTGCGGGATCTCATATTTGAAAGAGTGAACACAGCCTAGGATATGTAACTTCAGCAGCGGGTTTCGGGTTTGGACTTTGGAATGTGGATGCACCAGTAAGGCAGTAACTACACTATGGTTGCAAGATAGCGGGAATCAAAGACACTGTACAGCTAAACTACATAACTACATCAGAAAATGTAGATACTGTTCCAAATTAGAAAATCCCTAGTCCATTAGAATGCTTCTCTAGTATTTTCACAAACACTAAGGTACCATTCAGATTAGAATTTTTGTTTGAGAATGAGAATCAAGAATTGGAATGAGTATGGGAATGTCATTGGATTAGGATATTATGGTCATGAAAATAGCTACGGAATGGGAATCTCATTTCTATTCCAATTCTTGATTCTCATTCTCATTCCAAAAAACTTTCACCGAACGCTACCTAAGTAAAGCTCCAAGGAATGCCAAAACTCAACCGTATCACAACAAAGCTCAGGGTCAATTTTTGCTTGCTTTAAAATATAACTAATTACAAACTTCACTGACCAGAGACACGCACCTTCATTGCAGCTGCACCAAAAGAGCACCAACGAATACTGAAATATGCTCACTTGAGAACCACCACAGATATTTTTCTCGAACAGCTCAACCTGAACCTGCTCCAAACTGCCATTTAAGTTTCCAGAACCCGGTCATAACATAGAAAACATAATATATAAATTAGGATTAAAAATTTAAATGATCCGCCAACTAATTGAAATAAAAGCTAAATTAAATGGTTTTCACACTTATATAGGAATATACATGAAGTACATAGAGATGCAGACATTTAAACACGTCTACTGTATTTAAATAAAAACCAAATCAAAATTTAAGGATTGAGAGGGTAAAGCTAAATAAATCACCTCGTTAAAGAACATTTTTCATCTTCTGTGTATGGATCAAAAACTTGCAGAGTACGAAATAATTGCCTGGACTTCTCGATGCTCCTTGTTAAGAACTGGTATTCTGCGTCTCTCTCAATATACACTCTAGCCAGCAGTAAAATAAAAAGTATTTAGAGAATGATCTGCTATGTTGTAGTTTAAATTAACAGAAATGACTAACCTCACAACCTGAAGTCCTATCCCAACCAAGATCTCTCTAACATCTTCAACCATATGGCAACCCAGTAAGCTTACAGCACTTCCTGAAAATTTCCATTGAAATGAACTTCAGGAATTTTCAAGTTGAAGGACCATTATTGCAGATAATTAACAGGAAGCAAAAAACAATTGAAATCATACCCTCACCTGACTTATCAAATGCATCACCAATGAGAAGCATGTACAGCTTGTGTTCACTGCTCAGTAACACTACAGCTTCTCTGTATGTAGAAGAAACATCAGAAAATGAAAATAATGTACAACGATGAAAAACCAAAACTAATGAATTGTTTCAGTAATCATAAATCAAAAGAAACCCATCATCAGTGATATAAAATTACGAGCTTTAGGAGGAACATGATTGAACTTAATGAAAAGAATGCACGACAACGATAAACAAGTAACAGATGGAAAAGTACAAATCGCATAACAATGATGCAAGGTTATGATCTTTAAAAGACAATTTTTGAAGGGTTTGTTAATGCTGAAAATGCCACATATAAAAGCACAGAGACTCAGTGCCATATCAACTTGTATTGCTTATAAATGAAAGGACCATTCCCAAGTATAACTTGTGAATTTCACACAGACAATTCTATCATGTAAAACATGGAATCGAATCAATGCACACACTGGTTCATCAGATGATGGATAGAAATATACAAAATATGATTAACAAAATTTACAAGAGAAAACTTAAATGAAAATCTCTAAGTAGAATTGATACTCAGAAAATATTTACCTTTCAGCATACCTAGGTTCCTTCTCAATTATACAATCACATCGCACATACTGTCTACAATACTCATGAATACTGGAATCTGCAATATTTACATTGAAATAGTTCTCGATGAAATCATCAATCCTGGGGGATGAGCAAGAAACCCCTGATAGGAATTTACCACCATCGTCAAGTTGGCACTTCCCAATGATATGATTCTCATCAGGTAGTGAAATAAATCTTCGTCTAGGCTTCCTGTTGTTAGTTTTCCGGTCTAACAAGTCATCTACTCGGTCAGCACAATGAACACTTTCACCATCACGGGCACCAGAAGAATCAACATCACTACACAACTGCCGGGAGTGGTCAAGAAGTTCCAAAGTACTAGAGGTTTGTTCAGTATACGAATCTAAGAGACATACGCCGTTTTCTTTAATCGTTGTAAAATCATATCTTTTCTCATAGTTATTATCTTTGTCAAAGCTTACAGATGAAAACCTGTACATGCTTTCTTTTTGAGACCAATCAGCTTCAGGGACTGCTAGCTCAAATTGGCATAGATCATTTTCACTGGAGCTCGTATCACTATCAGATGATGCTACAGAGTAGGACTCAACCGAAAGCTGCAAAATTTCTTCCACTAAGTTGTGACGGCGATGCAGAATGTCCTCTTGGTAATGAGGAGGTGATCCGGGACGATCAGAGGATGAATATGACCCCACTATACTCTCGATGGCATTCAATGGAGAAGTGCTGACATTTCCAACAATCCACTTACCCTCTTGAGCAGTAAAAGTGTCTGAAAGGGAGCTGTCAGCTTGAACAGACAAAGAACTAGTACTTTCCTGATGTCCCTGTTTTATATCTGCTCTACCAAAGTCAGGCAACGAGACACCCTCCAAACCAATTTGATCATAATATTGATGGGTATGCAAATGGACAGATGTATCTGCAAAGGAATTATCAGATTCCAAAATATTTGTACTACTCTCATCTCCTGAATCTTGAGTAGAGTCTACTGCATATCTTGAGCTTTCACCAACATGTCTATTTCTCATCTTTTTGTTCATATAATTTTCTTTACCAGGGTTCAACTTGGTCCCACCGTATTTACTACTTGCAACAGCATTCTCGGAAGTCTCGTCCATCCACTGTTTAAACTCCCACAGCCACAGAGAAGAGCGCTCCTTCTTCATGAGTTCAACTTTATTCATCAAATCAACTATCTCAGCTTCATCGTCAGATACGACGTTCTCCTCCTGGCTTGCAATCTCAACATCATAAGTAACGGAATCTTGATCTGAACATGCATAGAAGCTTCCTCCTTCGTTTTCAATAGAAGCTAGCCGGCATGTCTTCTTCTGCAGGGGAAACATATATTAAACTAAGAGCAATAATAAAGGATGTCACTCGTACCAGACACATAGTATATACACTGTAAAGAAGTTCTACATGGTCTTTAAAAACGGAAGGAAAATTGCACCAATATCTCCAAATTATAAGGGGAAATTTTGCTACACCATGTACACTTTCACCATGTGTCCAGAACGGCAGGTGCTACTTTTCCCTTTCTCAGAAGGGAGAGAGAAAACTAAGGGAGCGGATAAGACCAACATGTATTAGTTCTCAATCATCACATCTATGAGAGTCAGGACTAAAGCATATTCTGCCCCAGTTCTCGTAAAACAGCATATGATTTCCCAACTTAACAATCAGGGAGCATATATTCCTAACAACTTCAACTATCGCATACCTTTTTTCTATTTATACTCCCCTGTCCAGTATCAACTTTAGCTGGAGAGTAAAAGCCAAAGCTAGCAGGTTGCTTCTGCCTGCTTGCAATAATAATTTGTCTTTGCCAATACTCTCTGGTGCTCATCACTTTCTCGTCTAACTCCATCTGATCACCCATACACATGAAGAAAACATAAACTGTATGTCAACAGAAAATTTGAGAATATTATAAAGTAATGTAAAATTCAATTAAATTCCATACTCAAATGACTACCAAATAAAACTTCATAGTGCACAAACCAGATTTTAAAGCAAGAGCAACATACAATTCCAGAAGTCTAAAATCATACAATGATGGCTTACTTTATCTGGATTGTTGAAGTAGCTGAACACATGTGATCGATACCATCGGGCACAACAAAACGGATTTCCTTCTAACCACACGCTTTGCAGCGATGGAAGACCCGTAAGAACCTCTAGCTCTGTAAAATTGGAAATAATGTTGTAGGAAACATCAAGCCCTTCAAGTGACTTCAAATTCTCAATCCCGTGCAATGTAGTCAGAGCATTGTTCCTCAAAACAAGTTTAACAATTGGACAGGAGACCTGCATAGTCCAACAACATTTGTGTGTAGGTTCAAAGCTAAACCCTAAATAAAATGGAAATCATAGTAGAAGGCAAAAATAGTTGGGCCACAACATGTCACTTCACTTTTATCTTTCTCCGTAATTGACATGTCTATGCAATATGAAATTCATTTGAGAGAAATCATACTGGCCGGTATATGAAAATTACTAATATAAGAAGTCATAGAATTTCGGTAGTCATAATAGCAACATATAATTAAATCAGGCTATACGTTCTAAGCTAGGAGCTGGGTCTTAAGAGGCATGATCTCTCGACAGTCGACACTATATCTCCTTAAGAAATATAAATCATTCATAATTTGCAGAATGCATAAAATATGTGCATGCATGTATTTATGTGTGTGGTTCATCAAAGATAAACATAGAATTAAAATAGAGATTATAATGTGGTTTGAGACAAAAAATATTGCATCACTAGAAGTTCAGATCAATCACACCATAACCACGGTTCAACAACTTAAAAACAAGCATGCTTAACTTAAGTCTTCAAATTTCCAAGAAGAGATCTATCACTAGTAAGTAATAAGCAATTCCTTACCTGCATAAATGGAGCAATTGACCTCAACTGGTTGAAACCAAGATCCAAATGCTTCAGTTTCGTACACTTCCCAAGATTATCCAACTTCGCAAACTTATTTCGACTTAAATCAAGAGTTTCTACAGCAGGAAGAAGTTGCAAAGACTCGTCCATCAAAACCAAGCCATTGCATGCACAAGAGACAAACCACAAGCGGTTCCACTGCGGCATGCCCTTTATCTCTGCAATTCTGCTGGCAAACACATGACGAAGAGCATCCTACATTTGCTCAAGAAAAACACACAATCATGAAAAACAACACAATCTATAAGACATAGCATTTGAACTGTCAAAATGATTTAAGAAATCAGAGACAAGAGAAGCAAATAATCAGAACTAAATTAGTAAGTATCAAAATTCAAGATCAACAAATGTACTGAACCAAACCAGATGAGTCTCATAGAGTTCAAACTTCCTTAAAATTGAGAACAAAATCTATGAACAACACAATCCATGAGAAATAGCATTTAAACAGTCAAAATGATAAGTAATCAGAGAGACAAGAGAAGCAAATAATCAGTGCTTAATTGGCGAGTATAAAAATTCAAGAGCAACAAATGTACTTGAACAAACCAACCGAGCTCCGCAGAGTTCAAATTTCATTCGAATTGAGCACAAAAATCTCCAAATCATCATCCTCACCGTGGAATTGTGGCACACAATCTTCTCCAAAGTATGCCGGAGCTCCAGCAACCCTCTAGCAGCGGAGGTGGACAAATCGCACCCTCGGAGCTCCAAAACCCTCAGTCTAGCAAACGGCACCAGCGAAATCGGCGTCGGATCCCTCGCCGGCGTCGGCAGCACCGACACAACCTTGAGAGAAGGAATCAAGCGCAGAATTCGACGCAGCTGCTCGAGCGCGCGGTGGTCGCCGAGGTCGGAGACGTAGGCCCTAAGGTAGTCAACGGGGGCGCCGGCGAGGAGGCTCTCGAGCTCATGAAGCGCGTCGAGGCGGGAGTGGACGTAGTGGAGACCTACCGGATTGAGCTTGAGCACGAGAGTTCCGTCGATCAAGGGACCGGCCTGCGCTTCCACGAACTTCACGAGCTTGTCGAGGTAGCGATCTCCGGTGACGATCGCCATTGGAGGAGGGAGGGGAGGGAGGTTCAGTGATCTAGGGTTTTAGAGAGAGAAAGTGAGGGGGTTGTAGAGAGAGAAACCGCCATGGCGGTTATGGAAATGTGAGGACCTTGAATTGAGGGTTGTTTTGTGTTTGTGTTGTGTTGTGAAAAGTGACAACTGTAATGTTGAGTTGTAGAAGAATGATTGATTATGTGGTGTAATAATTTGGCTTATGACTTGTGACTTTATTGGATTTGGGAAAGGAAAATGAGCAATGTTCATGTGAGGTTGGGTTCATGATACTTTTGGTGAGCTCTCCTTGTGTTCTCGACACGTGGATGCTTGTGATTCGCGATTTCGGTATGAATAATGAGAATGACAAAATGTATCTTTTCACACCGATAAAGTATGAGAATTATGTATTGATTAATAAGACATTAGTTTGTGTTATGATGAATGTATGATAGTCTATCACATTGATGTTCGTTTGCGTAGTAAGAAAAAGAAACACATAAAATAAATTATGTGTGTGTTTTACTTATATATTTATCAGTCCGAAACTATAATGTTGAGTTGTGGAACCATCGATAGTTTGGTGTAACCATTTGGCTGAAGACTTAAGGCTTTTGGATTTGGAAAAGAAAGAGAGCAAAGTTCATGTGAGGTTGGTTTTATTGTAATTTTTATTAGGACTCCTAGTGTTTTTTTTTTTTTTACTTTGTGGATGTTTGTTATTCGTGATTTTGACATACGCTTTTCCTTTAAGAAAAATAAGAAAGAAAATGAATTTTCACACTGTAAGTGTTTTCATGTTTACTAATAATTGTCCATACATAAACAATACACGAAAAAAAGATGATTGAAAACTAACGTGTAACTAGATAATATAAAATTCGCATACATTTATTAATGGACTTACATACACTTATCAGTGGACAATTTTTTTAATGTGGAATGACTCTCCAATCATCATTTACTACGTATAGAAACGAATTTATGAAGATAGTTGTGGAACAATTGTCCTGTGTTCAAGTTCAAATTATCGGTTCTAACATAATCGATAAAAAAACATTGGATTAAATCAACCATTTTAAAAATACCTATTCTAGATAAAAACAAAAGCAAATGGAACATAGTAACATTTCCAAGACAATAAGATTAAAGACACATGTAAGACATGCAGTGAGCAATAAACATTGTGAATCTTTCATTCCATTGAGGAGAGGACCACAACTACAAGCATCTTTCTTGCTAATAGAAAAGTTAGATCAGAAAAGGACATGAAATTGAGAAATATTTAGATGTTTTTTTTTTCTTTGTCCATTTTCATGTATCATCACAAGATTCACAACCAACACAATTTCAGTTGCAATTCCAATTTTGGAATGACCTAGCTCATTCACACCAAATGTGCACAAACAACACCATTTCATAATTCACCCCACTTTTTCCTCATCGGTCGGTGCAAAACGGTTTATTGATTTATTCAACAATATATGTAAATCTAAAATTAAAATTCAATTCAGCTCCTACCACGAACCACTCTCATATATAAGAGAATACACGTCAAGTAAATATCAGTGTGCTGCACTGGAATTCATTTTCGTCGTGAAAATAGGAGAGTAAACCGGGAATTAGCAAATAGCTAAAAAGTTTGTGTGATTTTTTTATATCTCAACCCTTAGGGATATTTATAGAAGATTGGTGGAGAAAAGGTATAATAGTTTCATCAAACATGAATATAAATCAGTCCAGTTAGATTTTAGATTGGGCTATATCATCCGCAAGTCGTCTTGAATGGACCGGAAGCCGAGTTAGATGTTCCGTTAACAGTTTTGAGCCATAATGGGCCGAGATGGTTGGACCGTGCACACGGCCAATTGCCTACCCAACACGATCAACCCTTTCAATTTCTTGGTATGATTTCAATTTCTTGGTATGATTTGAGGTTATGTAATTATTGGTATCCAATTTATTGTGTGTCATTAGTACGAGAATAAGAAACTCAACCCGCATTTTATGTGTACGGGTCACACAAAATAAGCCCTATCGATTTAAGAATTGAGAGGTTTGTCGTTAAACAAATGCAAATCAGGTCGAGCAACTCACACTCAACCCACACATTTTCCATTCTGAACCCCAAAAACCCGAATTGACAGATGTGGTCTATGCATGAGCTGCTAGTACATAAACAATCATTTCACTTCCAATTTCCATGTGAGGATTTAGCTTTAGCTCATAGCTTAACCTACAAATTTGGCCGAAAACTATTCTTTGGCACATGTGATGTCTCCTATTGTTCTCATAACTGCCAAATCTTGAAAGTTGCAGTACAAATATGAATAGTAACAAATTGCACATCAATATTGACTCTATATACATCATACAACAATCTCCTTTGATCACTGCACATGAATTTCATTGATTTTCAGTTAACTTGCTCGCCGCTCGCCAAGCGCTTCTCTTCTTCAACTTCCTCGAGCAACGCTTCAAGCTCGCCTTCTGATAGGCTCTCCAGCCGTTTCTGCAAAACCAAGAAAAGACATTTTCAGTTTCATGGTCTCATATCGGTATTCAAGGATGCAAGGAAAGATGTTTTCGTGTTGATTGGGTTTGAGAGTTTGGTTAGAGTTCGGGTTAAATCAAGGGCATTTGAGTCATTTACAAGATTGAATGTATCACATCTATACTTGGCAATGCGGGTCGCGGGCCTAAACAAGCCGACCAAAAAATGCATTTTCCCTTATCTAACTACTATTTGTCAATCGTAACCTATAAGGCCACTTAGTGGGACATGGTAGGGCCGACAAAAAGTTGCCCAATAAGAATGCACGAGTTTTTTGGCCGGATCCGTTTTAAGACCGCAACCCATATTCACATCCGTGTCACATGATGCGAGAGAAATTAAAATTCGATGATATTTAGCTTTTGGGGTGATTGTGGATAAGTAGTTAGTTATGAAGTACCAAAACAAGTAACTATGTTTCTCGGTTTCTATATCATTTGCATTAAATATTCAGTTTCTCTCATTATGTGTTCTGTAAATGGCATCCTATTATTCTAAAATTCCCAAAATACCCTTACAATCTCAAAAGAACTCTATCCTGATTCGAATTTCACTTGATCTTCTTCTATCTTTCTGATTTCTCCTCAAAATTTTGGATTCAGATATGATGTTTATGACATCACAGATTTTCATGTGTTTGCACATGATGAAAGAAAATGAATATCTTCATTTAATTGATGATTTACAATGGGAGTGAAAACGTATGGGATGTAAACGTCATATAAATCGAAAAATGTTGTTATGTGCTTTGGGACATTATAGTAGGTAGTAATCGGTAACCACCCCTTAACCTTTTTACCGACGGAAACAAAACATAAGGTAGTCTTCTGTCGTCCTAAGTGTAGTCATGTGTCATTGGACGTTAAAACGTGTAATAATATGCAATTATGCCTTTATGTGCAATAATATGTTTCTATTGAAATGACTGAATTGCGGTGTTGCTAAACTATTATTATAGGAAGAAGAACAGAAAATATCCGAGAAAACATTACCTCCATCACTTTGGTTTCATAGTCACGTAGCTGCTGCGCGTACGTCATGTCTTTATTCGCCACTCTAAATAAGTACGTTGAAATCCAACCGAGCGTCAAGCCCAAAACAAAGACTAACTGAACAACATTCCCAGCTTGTAAAGGATCAACTCCAACAAACTGCAAAATATATCATCATAAGAACAATCACAATATCGTGAGACAACGTATGTTTACTTTACAAGCATCAAAGTAAATTTAAACATTTTTATCCGAAGCCATTCCGGAGATTTTATCTATTGGTCAAAATTCAACTGATTCTAATTTCGACAACAAGAACAAATTTTATGGAGAATAAAAGGAATGTGTGACATTGAAATAACTATGCAAAACTAGCTTACCTCTAGTCCACTTTTCAAGCCCACACCAAGTACGGTAACCCCTACTCCAATCAATAGAACATCTTTTCTACTGTATCCAAAAGGTGCCTGTTGCATGAGCAAGTATAGATACAAATTCTCGTCAACGAGATTAGAAACAAAAAGTGATTTTTGTACAAGCTCGTGCCAACACAGAGAGCACATAATATATATTCTTTTATACGGGCTTGCTCTTGTGAGTTATGCTATACTATAGTCATAACTCATAAGTTCATAACCACCTTTCAGTATTCTTCAAACAGTATTGAGAATGATTGATGATGCATTTGACATACAAAATTCAAACACTTGAACCACATACGCAATATACCTTCTGAAATGAACAGTCTTATACATTATTAGACCCGGCAATTCATGACACAACACGACACAAAAGTCTATAAACCTTTGTTTGGTCTGAAAACAAAAGCTAGTGGAAGCATAAAACAGAAGAAAGATATAGAGCTTACTGCTTAGTAAATTCATTACTTATCACTCGTACATACCTTGGGCGGATCAGATTCGTCTTTACTATTTTCAGAATTTGAGGAACCGCTGCTTCTAGGGATCGTGACGAGCATTTTCTTTGAGCTGAGGCGATGAGACCTTGTTCGAGAACTAACTTTTGTAAACAAGCTCCGACATATCACTCTTCCTACAAGTTTGAAAGGCCATAGATTAAAGCGAGCATTCTCTTGCGAGCAACAAATATTGAGTTACATAATAGTTTGTTGTAATCGACATGTACAGAACAGTGCATTAAGCCATCAAAACTAGCTTAACAGTCATATTATATACTCCCTCCATCCCCTATCACGAGTCCTTGTTTGACTTTCTACAAAAGTTAAGTATAAGTTTATTGGCGTTTGGGTTTCCCGTGTGGACCGTTAAACTTTACTCCAAGCCAAAAGCTTAACCTATGGACAACACAACAGGCGGACGAAGGAGCAACACAAATAGGTTACTAGGCCCAGATTAACCAACTCTAATACCATGTGAAACTTCACTCCAATCCAAAAGCATAAACTACAAAACAGACAACACAAAACAACACAATAGGGCGGACCAAGAAGCGACACAAATAGGTCACTAGACCCAGACTGAACCAATGTTAAACTTCACTCCAAGCCAAAAGCATAGACTACATATTAGACAGCACAATGGGCGGACCAAGAAGCAACACAAATAAGTCACTAGGCTCAGATTGAACCAACTCTGATATCATGTTAAATTTTACTCCAAGCCCAAAAGCATAAACTACATACTAGACAACGCAACGGGCGGACCAAGAAGCAACAAAAGTAGGTCACTAGGCCCAGATTGAACCAGTTGTGATAGCACGTTAAATTTTGCTTCAGCCAAAAACATAAACTACATACTAGGCAAAACAACACAACAGGTGGACCATGAAGCAACACAAAAAGTCACTAGGCACATACCTAATCAGCTCTAATAGTATGCTAAACTTCACTCAATCCAAAAGCTTAAGCTACAAATTAGACAACACAACGGGCGGACCAAGAAGGGACACAAAAAAGTCACTACGCACAAACATAATTAGCTGTAATAGTAAGCTCAAAGCTTAAACTACAAACTAATCAACACAACAGGCGGACAATAAAGCAACCCAAACATGTCAAACCAGATACGATACCAAGTTAAACTTTACTCCAAGCCAGAACATAAACTACTTACTAGACAACACATAACAATACAACGAGCGGATCAAGAAGCAAGACAAACAAGTCACATGGCACAAAATAAACCGGCTTTGACACCATGTTAAACTTTACTCCAAGCCAAAACGCTAAAGTTATCAAGCAAAGGAACTATCTAATATA
>JAYMTH010001772.1:0-13967 GCA_036897465.1 Pelargonium australe | reverse complement strand
AAAAACGTCATTTTGACATCATTTTAACGTTCTGTTAACATTGTTAGAGACAATACCTTCCTTGGAAACCATAGGATAGGAAAAACAATGAAAAAAAAACACAAGGTATGAATCTGAAAAGAGAGTCTACCATAAGGTAGAAAACTGTAATTACCCCTATTTTTTATTGGTGATGCGATGGATACTTTATTCACCACAAATTTTGAACTCTTAAGTCGTAGTCACAAATTTGTGAGCAAATATAGGTGTAATCGTGAAATTTATTATTTCAAATCTTGAAAATCTATTGTACGATCTATATAATTGTGGCCATAATTTTAATCGGCCATATGTTATATGTGTTGTCGATCACTCGTTATCAATAAAATATATAGACATGTTAATATTATTGAGTTGACTATACTTGTTTGGGTAAATGTCTATTCATTATTTTAATTGCTATTAAATTAGACATAACTACCACATAATAAATAAATATTAATGTAAGTTTGTAAAAGGTATGAATTAATAAAATTAGATATCCTCGTCACTAGAGTTTGAAAAATGGGTTAAATTATGGGGAAAAAATTGCGAGTATGGGTCGCATGAAACAAACTCAGCCAATTTTTTAATAAGATTAAGTCTGATTTATCTTCAAGAAACTACGAATTGAATTATGCAAACCCACATTAAATTGTTATCCTCAAATTTCACATTTAGCACACGACCAGATGCGTGGATCAAAACTTGCAACTCGAACAAACACGAGCTATCTCATATCAATTTAAACCTACAAGAAGTCGACCCGAAATCAAAATTGTTATCATCACTATTTTATTTTAATAAACATAAATACAATGAAAGATTCATACTTTATTGTGAACAAAAGCCATATGTAAACCACGGGGGAAAAAAAAGAAGTGAGAACACACCCAAGATTTGGTGCCTCAAAATTAGGCAATAACATACAAACTAATTGACATTGAATGAGGACATTTCAAGTCACAAAAACAAAAGGGTTTGCTACAATTGCTCCAAAGTCAAATAATCCAATCAACCCATTAAGAGAAAATGACTTTTTCCAAAAGAATTTGATGAATTTGGGAAAAGATTTGAAGTTCCAAGAAATTGTATTGATTGTATTAGTAGCTTTCTTGCTTGCTAAGCTCTATCCACTTTGTGACAAGAACCAAATTAGGCTTTTGTGGATCCACAACTCTCCCATATTTGACCTTTTGAATTAGACTTGTCTTCCATTAACAAACACCAAACTCTCATCAAATCACCAAATGGGATTTTTCAAATTCACAAGACATGATATGGAATGTGGGGTTAGATAAATGCAACGTGGACAATTTTGTAAGGTTCAAGTGTCATTGTCGCATTTAAGTCCGTTAATAGTTGATTTGACAAATATGAATAAATATTTAAAGATTAACGTGAAAATTTAGGTTTAACTGTTTTTATTTATATATTGAGACCAAATGTGGAAGTCTTAGTCAACTTGTTTAAGGTTCCATGTAGAAATTTATACGTTTGTATTTCTTGAGATAAAATGTGGAAGTTTTAGTTATTTGAATCCTATTTAATCCATTTAACTGACTCTGCCTTTTAAGGATAAAGACGTAAATTTTCAAACATTTCATGTAAAAGCAACCCGCTTCGCCAACCCAAGCATGTTCAACCACATTGGTCTTGTAAAAATAGACCCGCGACAATTCGGGTTAAATAAGGCTTCGTTTGTGGCGTTATTACATAAATACCCTTTCGTCCACAATTTTAATTTTTTTTTATTCTCTACACAATAATTCAAATTTTAGATCATCAAAACGGTACCGTACTGTGAGACAAGCTATACGGCCCCACATACTACTAACAAATCGATCCTTCAATTACAGTCATCAACAATTCAACGGCCAGGATTCACCGCCACCACTGTTTCTCGAATCCACGACGGAGATTCTCTTTCAATCCTGACCGTACACGTACCCACTCGCTGCTGACGTGTGAGAAGAAGGAAAGAAATCACCTGCTGATCCATGTACACGAGTCAAATCTTGACGAAGACGATATGACTCAAAGTCAACGATACGGACCCACTGATTTCCCGAGCTCACGTCAGCTCGACCGCACTGGATCATCGCCGGGTCACGAAAAGAGACCAATAAGAACAGAGGCGGGAGCGAGAGAGACAGAGAGGACCTTCCTTTTTTTCCGTCGTCGTCTCAGTCAGTGATTCACAGCTCAGAGAGAGAGAGAGAGAGAGAGAGAGGGGGTTTCGAAAATGGCGTCGTCTCCGCCGCCGTCGTGCAGCTCGGCGCGCTCGGCTTCGATTCCGGCGGGGAGTTTTTCGTCTCTTCCTGTGATGGCTCTCAGAGAGAAAATCGTCGAGAAAATCCAGGAAAATCGCGTCACGCTCATCGTCGGCGAGACTGGATGCGGTAGTTTCACTACATTTGTCTATGTTACAGCTTGTTGTTGATTGTTATGCTTATCTTCGTGTTAGTGGATTTTGCTACCATCGTGCTTTGTTCTGCTCTCTCTCCTTTTTGCATATAGACTGTAGAGTTTTTGTTTGGTTCCTGAGAAACTTTTTGAGCTCATTTTGGAGTTTTAGTGACTGGAAATTGTTTTACTGGTGTTAGCAATGTTGTTAAAGTTTTTTCTGCTGATATATATATGATTTAATTAGGCAAGTGAGGGGTGATTTAGTTTATATTTCCGTGTTAGTGTATTTTGGTGGCTGATTGCTGTGTTGCGTTGTGTTGTGTTGTGTTGTGTTGTGTTCTTACCTTTTTGCATATAGCGGTTATGTTTGGTTCCGGAGAAACTTTTTTGGCTCATTTAGGAGTTTATTAGCGATTGTGAACTGATTTCTTAGTGAAAGCGATTTTACTTCTGTTGTTTTTTTTCCTATTATTATATATACATGTCATTTGATTAGGCAAGTGAGGGTTAATTTAGTTTGACATTTCTGTTGGTGTATTTTGGTGTCTGATTGTTGTGTAGTGTTGTGTTGGGTTTTGTGCTTATATTTTTGCATATAGAGTCTATGTTTAGTTCCCGAGAAACTTTTGGAGTTAATGTATGAGTTGCTTAGTGACTATAAGTTGATTTATTTGTGTAAACGATGTGCCGAGTTGCTTTTTTTTTGTTTTTTTTTGAAAGGAATGTGCCGAGTTGCTTAGTGACTGTAAGTTTATATTTCCGTGTTAGTGTATTTTGGTGTCTGAATGTGTTCTGTTCTTACCGTTTTGCATATAGAGTATATGTTTGGTTCCCGATAAACTTTTTGAGCTCATTTAGAAGTTGTTTAGACTGTAAATTGATATATATGTGTATATATAGATTTAGTTGTTTTGAGCTCAATTTAGACTGTAAATTGAACTTTTTGATCTATGCAATAAAGAAGCTTCATCAACTGAAGGTCACAGTTCTCTCATATGAGGAAAACCAAATGTATTGTTTTGTATTAGAATTTGGGTGCCGTGTGAATAAAAAATTTCCAGTTGTGCTTGAATGATTCAAATTTCCTCTTCTTATCCTTTTCTTTTTGGCGTTGAAGGGAAGAGCTCACAAGTTCCTCAGTTTCTACTTGAGGAAAACATGGGGCCTATATTGTGCACACAACCCAGGAGATTTGCTGTTGTTGCTGTTGCTAAAATGGTTGCAAAAGCTCGTAACTGTGAGTTAGGAGGAGATGTTGGATATCACATAGGACATTCCAAGCATATGTCCTCAAGGTACTTCTCACGCTTGTTTATTTATTGTGTTTCTATTTTAAAATCTCAAGCTCTATTTGGTTGTTACTGTATATATAGAGGTGCTATCTATGCCATCCTTCACTTGGTGTGTAGAGGTGTTATAATTGCTTTATTTCATTATAATTTCAAGTAAAGCATACATATAAAGAAAATAAGATACAAGCGTGTGCACTCACTCTTCCACTTAAAAGGCAATTTCAAAGTAGAAACTGATCTACATTTTTTGTTGGGCAAAAGTACTATGTCTGCAAACTAGATTTTTGGCAAACAATAATAATAAATCAATAAAACAATAAAAACTGTTGTCCAGGTCTCCTACTTAAAGTAGTTTTTCCTAATATATTACCCGGTGATAATGTATGATTATTGTCTACAGGACATTATAATGTTCTATAATCTTTAGTTTGACTACTATTTACATGGAAAACTAGTTAGGTTTCTGTATTAAGCTCAGTGCACTTTCACTAACTGGTTTCTTGCCACTGTTTCACTTAACAATGGTGTTTATCAATCAATCCAATTCTACTCCACTGCTGATACCGTTGTCATCATGGTTAAAAAGAAGAGTTATGTGGATACATTTACCTTTATTATTATTGTTCCTGATATCATATCCTTCTTTACAATTTCTAACACTCTTTGTATCAATTTCATTTTATATTTCTCAGTTCAAAAATTATTTTCAAAACTGCTGGAGTATTGTTGGATGAAATGCGAGAAAAGGGATTGGATGCGCTAAAGTATAAGGTTATTGTTCTCGATGAAGTGCATGAAAGATCAGTTGAATCCGATCTTGTTCTTGTATGTGTAAAGCAGTTTCTGCTGAAAAGCAATGACCTGAGGTTACCTTCTTACATTTGCTGATTATATTTATGTTATTATATTATATTTAAGTTTCTACTGTGGGGGTTATGGAATGCATAAGTTTACATGTTGAAATTAATTCTTGTAACCCTCCAACTTCACCCTTTATTGGATTTCTCAAAGAAATGTTGTTTATTTATTATTTATTTTGAGGATCTTATCGTTTTCATTATTATCCAGGGTGGTTTTGATGTCTGCAACTGCCGATATTGCAAGATATAAGGATTATTTCAAAGATCTTGGAAGAGGTGAAAGAGTTGAAGTGCTTGGAATTCCTAGCTCCAGTCAGCGAACTGTTTTTCAGAGGAAGGTGTTATATCTTGAACAGGTAATCAGTATGTACTTGTTCTAGATTTGTATGATAGCAAAGTTAAAATAAGTGTAATTTGATGAGTACAATCTTGACTGATTTTGATTGTGGGGGACTGTTGCAAATATTGAGCATGCATTAACATCGTAAGAACACACACACACACATATATTTTTCGTTTTTACTTTCAGGTTAGTTTGTTTACATTAGTTACTTTTAATTGTGTATCAGATGATTGTATACTAGTTGAGACTTTGTGGCTATGTCTTCTGTATACTCTCACATGATTGCACTCGTCCTCTAGGGGGAACCTAAAGGTTTAAAAGACTTGTGGGAAGTTATTGATCATCAAATTGCTACCTTAACTTGTGATGTCTGGTTAAGTCCTGGCTCAAGTGAATTGGCAATATTGCTGATTGAGCATTAATGCTGTTACTAAGCAAATTATGATACTGCTTTATAATATATCCTGCTTTTTTCTTGTGAATTCCAATTTGATTTTGTCAGTGCCTGAGAGAGATAATAGATTATGTTTATTTTTTGCTGGCCAGGTTGCTCAACTTCTAGAAATTAGTCCAGAGTCATTATCTGAGAGATATTGTGGCGGACCTAGTCCCTCAATGGCTAATGCTGATTTTCAGCCTGAAGTGCACAAACTCATTCACAATTTGGTGGTGCACATTCATAAGAATGAGCCAGACATTGAGAAAAGTATTTTGGTCTTCCTTCCAACATACTATTCACTGGAGCAACAGTGGAACCTTCTCAAACCTCTTAGTTCCTCCTTCAAAATTCATATTTTACATCGTAGCATTGACACTGAACAAGCCCTTCTGGCTATGAAAATTTCGAGGACCCATCGCAAGGTAGAGAATTACTTGTTTCTTGAAGATATGGTAAATCTCTTTTGTGCTGAAGAGTGAAGATCACACGCTCATGAACAATGTTTGTTGAAGCGAGTGATATTTGTTTCCTTTACCATAATTTTATAATTTTGTAAATACCTTTTTATTGTTGTCGAAAAGTTTAGTTCTGTTTCTTCACCATGATAAAAAGATGCTTTATAAGTTTCTTTTTTAAATTTAATTTCTTTTCCTGTTATTTATAAACTATGTTCTTTTTTTTTTAAAAGGATTAGTTACGGAAGCTGCAACTTTGCTAAACATTTCTGCTTGATACATCTCACTTATTTCAGACTAATTTTTAAAGAACATGCATATTGGTTTGATTTCTACCATTTTTATATTGTGCAAGTGCAGAATGATCATCAAAACATTTCCTGCTCCAATTGATTTTAGTCACTATTATTTTGACATAGTTGTGTACGTTCTCTCTAATATGGTATATGCTATACAGGTAATATTAGCCACAAATATTGCAGAATCATCTGTTACAATACCCAAAGTGGCTTATGTAATTGATTCATGTCGATCTTTACAAGTTTTTTGGGACAGTGTTCGGAAGAAGGACGCTGCAGAACTGGTTTGGGTTTCCAAATCTCAAGTATGAAGGGATCCTACTCCTTGAGTTTGAATGTTTTGTTTTTCCTGGCTTTGTTTGTAATGTCATAGTTATGATGTAGGCTGAACAACGCAGAGGAAGAACTGGTCGGACTTGTGATGGTCAGGTTTATCGTTTGGTTTCTGGGTCATTTTTCAGTAAGTTGGAGGATTACGAATGTCCGTCTATATTGAAGTTATCCTTGAGGCAGCAAGTGCTTCTTGTTTGCTGTGCTCTATCCAGAGCCATTAGTGATCCCAAAGGTAGGGCAATAAGATTCTGATTATCAGATTTTGTAATAAATTGTTACCGTCTGTTAAGTGTCATATCAGATAGGAGTGGTCTAAAAGGTTAGAAGAATATATATTTGGATACTGTACTAACTGTGAAACATATGGTATTAGTCTTGTTCCAGAAGACTCTGGATCCACCAGATCCTGAAGTTGTTGACGATGCGTTGAGTTTGCTTGTAAACATGCACGCATTGGAAAAGACATCTTTTAGGGGCCGGTATGAACCTACATTTCACGGACGACTGCTGGCAAGTTTCTCATTGTCTTTTGATGCTTCTGTGCTAATACTCAAGTTTGGAGAAATTGGAATGCTACGTGAAGGCATTCTACTTGGTATTATGATGGATACACAGCCTCTACCCATTATTCATCCATTTGGGGAGGATAAATTGGTATAGCTTCATCTATTAATATTTGATATTTGCAGTGTTTGTAAGCAGTTGATGGTTTGAATCTTGTTCTCTTTTTTATTTAATTTTGTTATTTTTCAGTTTATGGAGTATATTGACAGCTACTTTGGTCGAGATAGTTACAAGAAAGCTTTATCTGGTAGAAAGGAAATAATCTTAATGGGGAATTTGGGTGCATTTCAGTTTTGGCAACGTGTTTTCAAGGTAAGGTATCATGTCTTGCCTAGAATTTTGAGGATTCTCTTCAATGATACGGAATGTAAGTTTCTATTTATCTGAATGATTGATATTTCATAATTTCTATTATTGTAAAGGATAAGCACCGTCTTGAACGTCTGAAACATGTGCTAAAGCTTGATGAGGTGAAAGCATCACAAATATTGCTACCAAAGATCGAAGAAGAGTGGTGCTCTTTCCACAACCTTCTCCAGTCATCACTACATAACGTATCTGAAATATGTATGATACAAAACTTTTTATTATAATATAGACCATTTATAATAATTTGAATATCTTATTTGAAGCGTTGTATTTGTTCTTTTTCAGATGAAGATATATTAAATTCTATCCACCGGTTTCGTCCAAAATTTCTGGGTACAGCCAATGGCTTGCCATCTTACTACGACCCTTATGAGTTTCAACACATGTGCCTTCTCGAGTGTCTGCCCAATGGAGATACGAATGCGCACACTACAAATGATGATGAGGGTGTAGGGCCTTCTGAGGGAATAAATGGAGAAAAAGATTCACATGCTACAAATGAAGGCTTCAAGTCATTTGAAACAAGGAAATGCGTAGCTTTACCTTTTGTTGCTTCTAATCACTTCAAAACCAATGATGTTACCGAAAAGTTTGCAGATGTTATCAAGGAGGTAACACACACTGTGCATCTTATGTGGTTTATATTTGGAGCCGTCAATTTAGATCTGAACATGTGTTGGGCAATCCTACCTGCATTTTGCGGGTTCGGGTTGCATAAGATAGACATGATTGATTATCAGGTTGGGCAAACCCGCCCCCACCACGCATTTTCTATGTACACCTGACCCGAACCCCGAATTGGCGGCACTAATTGTATTTGATGTAGAAATTGATACTTAACATTTTCATGTTTGACAGGTAAGAATCCAGTACTCAGAAAACCTGTCTGGTAATCAGATTACCCATTCTGAGGATAGTTCTTGTGTTAACGGGGAGGAGCCTTCGGTTTGTATATACTTTGCCAAAGGGTTCTGTAACAGAGGGAGTGAATGCTTGTTTTCTCACACACTCCAAGGCAAAAAACCTTCTTGCAAATTCTTCTTTTCCTTCCAGGTATGCCTCCAATGTGCTGCAATGTATCTTCTGAATTGCTATTGAAGTGCTTTCAGCTATTTCTTTACTGTAACTTCTGAAATTCGAATTTGTGTTAAAAGAAGTCATAATGTAGTGACAGAGATTGACAATTTTTAAAGTAATATTCCCTTCTGTTGAATTGACGAGCATGATATGTAATCTATAAGCTAATAACATTAAGCCTCCAGTACTTCAGTAGTCCAATCTAATTTGTTCTGGTTTTGAATAATAATAAATTCACAACTTCTGCAAGATATTACAACTATTACATGGATTAAATTACATTTTTGGAATCGACTGATGTATGCATTATATACTATTACTTCATTTTAATTGTAGAATGGAAAGAAATAGTGATAATCAAAAATATTATTAATAACAAAACCATTACAGAACAAGCCTGTTAATGTTTATTGTCTTTTGTTGGAATAACCATTGTGATATTTGTAATCATAGTTTGTAAATTGTAATCTTCTCTTCTTTTTTTGCTTTTACTCAGTTTTGGTAATGTACGTGTACAAGAGTTTAGGTAAATTATGTTTACAAGAGTTTTGTGATTGTACTCAGTTTTGTCTCTTATTGAAGCATAATGAAAATTTATATACTTGTCTAGCAGTTTGCAGTGTAGTTTTTATTATTTCTAATGGCTGTGAAAATCTTCATTCAGGGTTGCCGAAATGGGGAATCCTGTTTCTTTTCTCATGATTTAGGTCAAGCAACTTCATCGTCCACTTCAACTTCATCTCTCAGTCCAGCTTCATGTGTACCAGAGGACGGCGTTGCTGATGCTGCAGCGTTTCTACGTTTCTTTCCCTCAGATGGATGCGTTCTTGTATTAGACGACACTGACTTACACTTCTCCACGAATCTTGCTCGTTTTTGTGATCCCTCCACAATGATTGCTACCACAAGTCTATCGGACACCTCCTTATGTGACTCTTCTTTGAAAGACCTCAGAATTCTATGGGGTCTCCGTCATCCTTACCAGACAATCATATCTGGAGGATCAGAGGAGAACCTGATCCCATGGCATGATGTGAAGTGTTTGCTATGGTTTCCGACTTTCGATGGCCATGGTGAACATCTGGATCGGCAGAAAATTCACTTACAGAATTTCTTCGAGTATCTGGCCATCCGGATACTGGCTGATTCCCTGTATGAAGTACGAGTTATCATTACCATGAACAATATCAAGTTTTCACTACTTCAGGTAATAACTTCTGCTCTATTTCCCATACCTTATTGCTGTCTTATTTTCTAGTCGAAGGCACTGAAATTAAAGGGCGGGCCACTGCACGAGACTACCACCATTGTGGTGTCCGGAGATAAATGTGTTGGGACCCAACATGTTTAGTAACCATGTTGTATTTGTTTTGAACCTGCAAAACATGCATGGCAGCAATATCAACTGCACGCTAACACGATTACTAAACGTGTCGTGTTTGTGTTAACCCATATATAGCCCATATCTAACCTCTTTACACGACATGAACATGACACGGCAACATTAATTACCAATCCTATTTGTAGGGGTGTTCACCAGTCCAAGACTGGACCATAATATATCTAGTCCAGATCGGATTTTACACATCCCCAACCCATGTTTCCCTAATTTAAACCCGATAACTCAAAAGTCAGAGGAAAACAACCTTATTGTTGCATTAAGGGGCTTTAGAAATCGGGGTGTGCATAAATAACATCTGACATTTGCTTTTCGACTTACTAGTTGAGCAACATAATGGTTTTAAAGGTGTTCATTTTCAGTAGCCTCTTCTAACTGCAACGGCTGTAACTATTCTGAAGTAAGCTTATCTATGTTTTCAGGTGGAAAAACTGGCAAGAGATAGCTTCTTTTTCCTAACAGAGTCGTTTCCATTCGACGAAGCAAGCTTCGGGGAGTTGTCGGAGTCAATCCAAACCAAGAAGCCAATGTTGGCATCAAGGCCCGTCTCCTACCTGTTTGATCTGAATCCGCCTACTGACCTTCAGTTCGGTAATTATGCAGAAGCACTCAACAGCCATCTCTACGACGCCCAGTAAGTTATATAATGGAGGATTTTCAAGTTATATATTTAAATACGCATATATATTATGAACAAACTTAAGTTTCGGGAAATAGATTAGGCGACATAGTACATGTATAGTTTTTGATGAATCACGGAGTGTCCATGGGCTCTAATATGTGCAGGAAGGTTTTTTTGAAGAGTCTAGAATGGTTTAACTTTTTATCTTCCTCCTCCATAAAGTTTTGAAGTAAATTTTCTTCGGATTGCCTAAATTGCCCCTTGCAGATGATTTATTTGAGTTATAGAGAGGAAGGTGCATGAAAAACAAGTGTTACTTTCTATTGTTGGGTAATGAGAAAACGAAGAGGTGACAATTTGGGTTTTAAGTCGGGTTTGGATTGAAAATGTCTAACGTGAACCAATTCGAGAGATGCTCGAGTTGGTTTGGGTTGCGGGGTGGAGCGTGTTTTGCATGGGAAATGTGTATAGTTCACAAACCACATATATACTCACTAATTTTCAAGCTAATCACCAACTTCAAAACTTCATCTCAACTTTTGTGTTTTTACTATAACCAAAAACTAGTATCTATCAAATCAAGTGACAAGCATGTTTATTTTTTTCTTCTTCTAAATATTCATTGTACTCTTTATTTAATTTAATTTATTTATCAAGACATAACATAAAATTGACTTTAGGCATGCTGTAAGCTAGTTGAACGAAGAACTCGAGCAGATTTTTTGAATCAGCCTAAATCGTTTAATCGAGAGTATAATGAGAACTATAATGACACAGGTGAGCTTGCATCTTTACGATCTTGACCTTCTTATATGTCATTGAAATCTCTTCAATCCATATTGACATGAATAATGCTAGATTAAGAGTTAAAAATCACTAACTTGGTAAATTCAATAACTCAAACGGAACATACATGTATTATAAGCTAGATAAGTATGATCATTAATGGCTAAGAAGATCGAGATTGTTATTAACTTATATCGGGTTAAGTACCGTCACATTCAAATCGCATCGTGTTTGTGTTGAATTGCTACTCATCATACTGGGAGAGTATATTATAATACAACTCATCTAACTTGCACATACGTCGCACGTCAAGACGGATCTTGTCTTCCAAATTGTGTGGAATAAATGAGGACAACTTGTGATTTTTTTTTCTTGTAATTCCCAATCATAATTTAAATCTTTTGCCTTGGTAATAAGCTCACCATCTACATCAAAAGCCGCAACTCCAACTCCCCAATTGCTCTTAAAAACCTTAAGCATCCACTTGATCGCAAAGTCCTTCGAACAAGGATACGTTAACCATGGCATCTCTTTGATGCACTCGTAAAACAAAGATTTGTCATCTTTATCAGTTCTCGAATCATCTGATGGGACGTACACTATCTCAAACTTACTTTTCTTTTCGTCTTTGTCATTATTGTGTAGCTGAGCATAGTACCGGATTTTTAACATGGATACATATTTACCGGATTTGCATTCCCTATACGAAGCAAACAAAACCAAGACACGCTTTCCCGAGAGTAGCGATCCATCAACTAAATCGCATCCACCACCTGCAGGCCGAATCAAGTGACATTCTCAGGGAGGAAAAAGTAATTTAAGTTTCACATATTCTTTTTGTATATTGTACTCTGTTTTGTAAAGAGAATCTCGGGAAAAAGGGTAGCCCTCGATCCCATAATTTAGAAGAATTTCTTTACCGGAAAATTCAATAAAGACTCCATATGTGTCACATTGACGTTGATCAACGATAACAAGAAAATCATTAAACCATTGCTCGTAAAATCTTCTTATGATAGTTCGAAGCAATTTTCTACAACTTGGGTCCTTGAAAGGAAGAGTCAACCAATCGATATTTTGGTGATGCTGTACTAACAGATCTTCAATATTTTCGACTCTTGGATGAAAAGGAAGGTTCATCTGCACAATATCAAAATCATATCCGCGTTGTTTTGCCTCTCCATAAACCTTCTTAATCCAATTCATACCTAAAGAATCCCAATTATTCGGACAAAAATACAGGCCTATAACCTTATTTTTAAGAGAGGAAATGGGGACCTGAAATATAACAATAACACAAATGAATGAATCAGTATTCATATCCAAGTTCGAATCTCGATTGTTATGCTTGCTTATAAATAAATAAATAAAACATTAAGAAACAACATTTAACGAGGGGTTATATAAATATGTGCGCGCGCACCTTGTCGCCATTGCTTTTAAGTAGATAATCGCGACCAGGGGATGCCAATAGTTGATCCAAGTTGCTTAGTAGCTTTCTCGGTTCTTGAGATTTTAACGACATTATCCTTTCCCGAGTAAAGGGATAAAGTTCTGCTCCGCCATAGTCCCTGAAAAGATTCCAATGACCGAATACGGTCGCCACAATCATGTTGGCTGGATTGATGATTGCCCAATATGGAAGATAAAGAGCCCTTGAATCAGGATTACCGCAAAGCCTAAATGTGTCGACAACACGGTCGCGGGCTGGTTTATCGGAGAATGGGATGGTAGGGAAGGGCATGGCGGAAAATAAGTGATGGAAATAAGACTCTTCTTCTTCCGGGTTAGAAATAGGACCGGTCGGGTACACAATTTGCACTGCAACAAACACGAACTCGACATGATCTCGCATAGGGAGAAGCTCGTTGTGAGCATCAATCATATCCAAAGTTTGCCGTGGCTCTTTGTCTTCTTTATGCAATGGCACTACGTATAAAACAATAGTTTTACCCTTCAGATCATCAAAGCTAACCTATACACGTAAATATAATAGTACATTAGTACACAATGAGATATATATATAGTGTTCGGATTAGAAGTTTAATTCAACAACGAATAACGAGAATAATCAAGACTGAGACTGAGACTGAGAATGAGATTTTTATGACCATGAGATCCATTATCTGAGACACTATATATCCACGTTTTGATGAGCGACAAGTAACAAATGAAAAGGTCTCAGGTTCGAGCATCAACGGTTGCTAAGTTTAATGAGCATGCAGAAGAACCCTAGCTAACTCTATTAGGATTTTTTTATTCCCCGTTTTTTATACTCCAAAGTACAAACAAACCCTAGCTAGCTAACTCTATTGATTGATGATGTTGATCATATATAAATCATGCATAAATACAAATAAAATGATGAAAATATATATACCTTGTGGCCATGATCTTGAAACACTATCTAGTTTTTGATGAACAGTAGAGCGACGAGTAACGGATGAAAATGTCTCAGTTCGAGCATCGGTCGTTAAGTTTTCTAACTCTATTAGGGTTTTTTTATTCCCTCCAAAGTACAAACAAACCCTAGCTTATAATAACTCTATAGATTGATTGATTGATTATGCTGATCATATATAAATCATGCATGCATAAATAATACCTTGTGGCCATTGTTTTTGATAAGGAAGTCTCTTTGAGGCGAGAAAAGGAGTCCATAGACATCAATGATGCAGCAGCATCTCTCTCTCTCTCTCTCT
>JAYMTH010001771.1:0-13967 GCA_036897465.1 Pelargonium australe | reverse complement strand
TATTAATTTTATATTATACACAAACATTATTTATATATAAAAAAAAAATCACTCACTCTTCACTCCAAAAAATATATCATATAAACATGAATGTGCAATTTGTGATAATTTTCACATTATCCACAAGCTTCTTCAGCTGGCAATGCCATTGTTTGCCGGTCAAGATTCCGGCGGTTTTCAACTTCGGAGACTCCAACTCCGACACCGGAGAACTCGCTGCCGGCCAAGGGTTTAGACTTGGCCTACCTTATGGAGAGACTTACTTCAAAATTCCCACCGGCGGGAGGTTCTCCGACGGGCGTCTTATTGTTGATTTTCTAAGTAAGCATATTGTTAAATTATGTGTGTTAATCTATATGATGATGATGATTATTATTATTGTTTTGCGAATAATTATTTGTTAATTAGTTGGTGATAAGTGTGACTAAAAATTGTGTGTTTCATTAATAAAAATGTGTTTAAAATTATTGTTTGAACTTCGCGCGGTCATAGTTAGTTTTGATATGACAGATTGTCTCGTCATTGAAATTTTAAATTAGGATCTGTTTGAAGAATGAGTTGATAACTATAACAAACTATAAGTTTTACTAGCAATTTTTTTTAGGAATTATTATTAAAGTTAGCAAGCATAAGTTTGCTCTAACAAGGCATTTGCTTATACCATATGCTTATTTTTATTATTAGTTTTCCTTGAACACTTATTTGTTGTATTGAGGCAAGTGTGACTATGCTCCTAATTAATAATTCTCAACAAACCAATTAACAATGTTCCGACGAATTAGTTTGATTTAAACTAAATTCAAGTCGACCAAAGTTTTATCGTTCCACCATTTAGACATTCTTTTGAGCGGAAGACTTTCCAATCTCGTGCAGAAGCAAAAAATTTTGAGAAGTGTTGTAGGAGGACGTCCTCCTCAAAGTCGCATAGTTTTAAATATACTCTCTTACGGATTCACCGTAATTGACACCTTATTTTATATCTCTCTAAAACTAATATAAAGAAACATAGTAGAGAGAAGTCAATCTCTCTTCCTTCCTAAAATAGTATACTTAAGAAATAATTATTACTTTTGGGCTTTGGCCCCATTTTTGCTTCTCATTATTTAAATGAAACTTAAAATGCAAACAAAAATCTACCAAACCTATAGTTGTTATCAATATAAAATAATAGCAATATTAGTAATAATAATAACAAAATAATGTACCAAACTTTTGAGAAAATCATTTATATAGTTGTTGGTGTTGTTGATGGTTGAAGTGAAAGAAAGCTACATTCCATTTCTTTTGCCAATTTTTTGTTGCAATGGCTCCTAATATTGCCATTGCCAACACCAAGAGCCATTGTTTTCTCCAAATTCTCATCTTCCTCTCTATTTTCACAACTCTTTCCACTTCCATAGAATTCAATTTCCCTGCTGTTTTCAACTTTGGGGACTCGAATTCCGACACCGGAGAACTCATTTCCGCCGGAATTGAACATCTCGACCCTCCAAACGGTCAGAATTACTTTCGTATTTCGTCTGAAAGATACTGCGATGGACGCCTCATCATCGATTTTCTCAGTAAATTTCTTCGCATTTTATTAGTTATTTGATATGCACGTATTTCTATGCACGTCCGTTTTTAACCGTTACATTTTCCTCTCAAACGAATCAAAATATTCAATATTTTAAATATTTTAATTGAAGTTGGTAATTTGGGTTCTAGGTCGGGTTTGGATCGAGTTTTCTAGATTCGGGTTGGAAAGACCTGATAAAAAAAGGATGCGAGTTGCGGGTTTTAGATTTTAAGTGTAAAATGTGTGAATTTATATAGATAATTTATTGTTTTTGCAGTGGATGCATTGGACTTGCCCTTTCTAAATGCCTATTTGGATTCAATTGGTGCACCAAGTTTCCAAAAGGGTTGCAATTTTGCTGCAGCTGGCTCCACAATTCTTCCTGCAAATCCAACTTCTGTTAGTCCATTTTCATTTGGGGTTCAAGTGGCTCAATTTCTCCGGTTCAAATCGCGGGTTATCGAGTTGCTGGCTAAGGGTTCGGACCTGAATTCGTTCAATTTTGTGATTTGGATTTTGGTAATTTGAGCTTGAAATGTTGCAATTGACATATATTTTTTTTGGTTTTAATTTCAGGTAAGAAATTTGCCAAGTATTTGCCTCCACAAGACTATTTTCAGAAGGGGCTTTACATGTTTGACATAGGCCAGAATGATCTAGCTGGTGCATTTTATTCCAAGTCTTTGGACCAGATTGTTGCTTCAATTCCAACCATTTTGTCCGAATTCGAAATCGGAGTCAAGGTTAGACCGCTTTTACGTCATGTTCTAGTCGGTTCGATCAGACTGACCATCTTGTTAGAAATTGTCAACTCATTAGTAAATAAAACCGGTCAATATTAGTCTGTGGTCGGCTAGACCAAGACGGGCTGGTGAACCGTTTCAAACCCATTAGAAGTTTAGAAATCAACTGAGAGGTTGAATTGAGAAGTTTAGAAGTCAAACCCGGTATCTGACTAGTCAATTTGATTGGTTTGATTGAAATCGACTGATGAACTGGTTTGACCTGATTAGTCGAACTAATGATCCAATCATCCTACCAAACCAATCTCTCGGCCTGATTTTCAAAACCCGATTTTTTTCTTCTATCGACTTAGCATAGAATCAAACCGGTCCGGTCCGGTTCACATAGGTTGTTTATAACTATACACACATCTCATAGTGTATGTATTGTTTTTTCAGAAATTATATGACCAAGGAGCTAGAAATATGTGGGTCCACAACACAGGGCCTCTTGGTTGCTTGCCACAAAATGTTGCCAAATTTGGAAGTGACCCATCAAAACTTGATGAGCAAGGGTGTGTGAGCTCACACAACCAAGCTGCTAAACTTTTCAATCTGCAGCTACATGCTCTCTGCATAAAGCTCCAAGCACAATTCACTGATACAAACATCACTTATGTGGATATTTACACCATCAAATCAAATCTCATAGCAAATTATTCAAGATATGGTTAGTGCCTCTCTCTCCACTTTTTGAATATGTTTTCTTTTCTTCATCAACAAGTCTTCTTGGGTAGGTGAAATGGCCTTATAATATGGTTGTTTCCTTCATTTTCTTAAAAAGTAGCTTAGAGTTGAATAATGTTGTTTTGTTGAAGTGTCACAAGGACATGATATCATCATCCCAACAAATTCTACCACCTAGTCCACACCTTTTACGGGCTGGGTAAAGGTTAGGTCTTTTCGACCAGAACACGACCTGAAATTCGAATTGTCAGCTCTAGGGTTATATGGTATTAAGCAATGTCAGCTATGAGCTATGTTATCAGATATGATACAAACAATTGAAAGAGAAAAAGAAACTGATCTGACAGTGAATGCTAATATGCAGGATTTGAGCAACCAATAATGGCTTGCTGTGGCTATGGAGGAGCTCCACTGAACTATGACACTAGAGTTGGCTGTGGCCAAACCAAAATTATCAATGGCACCTCAGTTACAGCTAAAGCTTGCAATGACAGTACTGAATACATAAATTGGGATGGAATTCACTACACAGAAGCTGCAAATCAATACGTTTCGTCGCAGATACTTACTGGGAAATTCTCCGATCCTCCTTTCGCAGACAAAATGCCTTTCCTTCTCAAGCTCAAGTTCTAGAAAGCCAAAAATGTGTGTATCCGAATATTCGATAACTACTTGTACTATTATATGTAACATGTAAGATACTACTTGAAGATATAATCTCATTTCCATTCACATTCTAAGAAGAAAACCAATCATCAAAATTCAAGATACGCATACTTTTCATACATGAACTTTCTCCAAATGTATATTCCGTTAAGGTATGCTAATGTGACAGTCCAATCATCAATTTTAGCAAACATGGAGAGTGGCGTGTCAATATTGTTGATTGTCTTTGACTAAATGATTATCGATATTGACTTACTTGGACCAACTGATATTTTCTTTCTAAAAGCACATTTTCAGGATTGATCGGTAAGTTAGTTGGAGCTGAAAACATAATTTTAAAAAGAAAATATTTGCTGGTCAAAGTGAGTCAACGCCGTCAATGTTTGGTCCAATTCCACGTCAGCAAATATTGACATGTCATTCTTCACGATAGCAAAAGTTTCTGATTGGACTGTCACGTAAGCATAAAGATTAACAGAAAATTTTAACACCACTTGTGTTCAATACCTGTTTATACAAAGTTTGGCAAAATGACCTTTTTTTTCTACCTTTGGTAAGAGTTCATGAATGAAGAATATGCAGTGCCCTCAAAATTTTAACCAAAATTCTGTTCTTGTTCTCCGATAACACTCATTTATCATTTTTAACATGATCATTTTGTACAATTACGTGTTAACTGAAATACAGAGAAATGACTTGAAAGGTAAATATTTATAAGACTCACTTCCTAGAAACATAAGCATAATATTGTGCCATTGGAACAACAAAGGCAATTACCAGCAAACCTCCAACCACGAGACTGAATTGTCCTCGCTTCTCGTCTGTCTCTTCTCGGGTTTTGAAGTTGGATTCCCGCTTATTGTCCTTGAAATTCGGCCCACCGGGATCTGGCAGCCCATCAATGGCAGCAACTAGCCGTTTTGCGCTGCTGTAAAGGGCTTCATTGTACTTCTCTTCTGTTGCCAACACTGCAAATATAGGTGCAACAACACGGTCACTATAGTATACGTTTCGTGACTATTTCTCTAGTCTATTTTATGGGTGCTATTATCAAGTAGCTAACTTATGGAAAAAATACAATAACCATAAGTAAATCACACCTCTAGCAGGTCGATTCCAGGTTAGGAATTTTCAAACCAACCCGAATTGCCAGCTTTAACTTAATGAATGATATGTAGGATACTGAAAAGTAAGTGCAAGCTTACCAGGAAGGTTCTCAGATACAGTGGCATCAAGAACTTTTTCACCTACAGCTTCAATAAATGCAGGGCCGCCAGTAATGGCTCCTTCCTTCTGACTGGTAACAAGTACAACAATGCCCTTGTTATTGCCTTCTTCCACGCTCGGGTACCAACGCTCCAAAACTTGGTCGGCATACTCAAATGCATCAGCTTTGCTCTGAGACAGATTTTATTCACAACTATTTAATCAATCAGGTAAGATCTCCTGGCCCGCACTCAAACTCAGTCTTGATCGGTTTCGACTAAAAACATATTAAAGACAAATCCATATATGGATATTAGAGAGAAAGGAGTTCCAGTGTTCTTGCATCGTTTGTTTACCGAGAAAGTAATATTTTTCTTGAAAAGTTAGTGATTCCATAGATATCTCAAGGATCAACAAAAGCTACAGAAGTCGGTATATAGAAGAAAATTAACATCTCAATCTTCTTACATTGTTTGCTGAGAAAGTAAAGTAACATTTTTCTCAGAAAGTTAGTAACTCAGACATTTCATACATACAGCTCAAAGATCAACGCCTCCATCTACATTAGAAAATAAATACCCCTTCCCAGTCCAATGTTATTACATTGTTTGTTTCCTAAGAAAGCAAAGTAGCATTTTTTTCTTGGAAAAACACTAATTATAGTTAAAGGGCATCAGACAATTCCAAATTTTAGCTAACTAATAACCTCATTGAGTCATTAACGAACACTTGATCTTGTTTGTTTCCTAAGAAAGTAAAGTAGCATTTTTACATTCAAAATCAGTAATTCCAGTTAAAGGGTATCAGACAATTTCAACATATAGCAAACTAATAGCCTCATCGAGGCATTTTAAGGAACACTTGATCTTGTTTGTTTGCTGAGAAAGTGAAGTAACAATTTTCTCAGAGAGTTAGTCCCATTCCCTATCAAATGGTATTACTTTGTTTATTTCCCAATAAACTAAAGCAACAATTTTTCTAGGAAAATCAGTAATTCCAGCTAAAGGGTATCAGAAAATTAACAAGTTCATCGAGGCATTTTAGCAAACACTCGGTGGGTGTTCAAAGAACCACTTACAGTAAGCTTACGAACAGTCACGAAATTGATGTGAATCTTCTTCCTGGCTTCCAAATCCGACAACAATCGCTTCAAATCCGATCTCGTGATCCTACTAAGCACGCCCGCATCGTCAACCACGTACGATTCCTTGGGCGGACCGTCATTAAGAATATCAAATTCAGAAGCTATCGCAGCATTTCCGAGCACAGGCGTGAAGGTGAGAGCCAGAGAGAGAGCTAGAGCCGCGAGTCCTTGCTGGGCATGAGCGAACCAGCTTGGGGATGTTGCAGAAGCAGCAGGGAGAGACGATTTGAGGGTCTGAGGAAGTGGGTTTGATCTGAGAGTGCAAGAAATTGATCTGGCGAGCTGCTGGTGGTGGGTGGGTTTTGAAGATGAAGGTTTGGGGGAGAAGAGAGGAGAGAGAGAGTGAGGAGAGAGAATGGTTTCCATTGGAGAGAGAGACAAATCAGAAATGGTGGGATTGAAAGTTGAAGAAGAAGAAGAAGAAGAAGATGAAGTTTATGGCTGTGATCTGTTGTTTGCAAATGGAATTGGTTGGTTGATATTTTTGAATGTGGATAATGTAACGTCTTTTAGCCAAGAAAAAAAAGCCATGGCCTCGAATAGGGGCATTTTTGTCTTTTCACCCATTGCAAAAACCATTTTCTACCCATAAAAGATTTTGAGTGTGAGATTTTGAATCAAAACAGTCATTTTCATTTTAACAGAGGTGACAATTCAAGTTTCAGATTAAAAATGTCTGACTTGAACTTAACCATAAATGAGTGGAGGTCTTGGTAGCTATATCGTCGTATCATCGGAACAAATTTGCATAGCTTGAGTTTACGTTAAAACAAAAATTTAATCGGTTGCCAAACCGGAGCAAAATGAATAGTTTAAGAACATAAGGGTAACATCCTCTTTTAACATAGTTGAAAGAATATAGGTACACAAGCATCCTAGTGTTCCCTCTCTTGCAAAATTCAAATACATGCTATAGCATATCAAAGCTCAAGCAATAGCTATAGCATACACTTTACATTTTATACATACCTAAATCACAATTCTAATCATCATCATCAACAACAACAACATTAATCAATAATCAAGACGAGACGATCGTTTAATTGACCTTAAATTTGAGGTCAAGTTTCATCAGCTGCACCAGTTGGAGAACCAGGAATGTATGGAACAAAACCTCTTCCTCCAAACATAGGTCTCATGCACTTGTCATCAAATTTTCTCCACCAGTAGTGGACTGTTGTAGTTGGGTGGCTCATCAGCAACCTCAAGCTACTTCTCTTAGGTTCTGGTTGATTGTTGTTGTTGTTGTTTTGGTCACTTGGTCCACCATGTTCAAGGAACAGCAACCTTAGATCATCCAAACTTTGCATATCAGTTGCATCTGATGTTTGCTTTGGATGTCTCAAGAGCACTGTGTCTATCAGAAGCTTGGTTACAGAGCCAAACACCTGTTCAATGAGTTTCATAAGAGTCTTTGTCAAGAACATGCAGCAACAGAAACAAATGGTACTGTGAGATGGAAGCCTAATAGGGTTGGCAATTTGGACCGGAACCAACAGGCACGCGAAACCCGACCCACATATTTGTGGGTTTGGGTAGTATAGTATGGAGTCAATGATTTTTAAGCCCGGGCGGGTCTAACACGAAAGATGTGCTAATAGGGTCGAGTAACCCACACATTCTCCATATCTCTTGTGTATCGGGCAAGGGTTAGGTCTTTTCAACTTGATTCAGACCGAACCCAAAATCTGAATTATCAGCACTAACACGCGCTACATAACATTGGTAACCCACCAAAAATAACTCCTAGACTAATTCATTTCTAGAATGAATATCTTGGTGATTCTCCCTAAAAAATTGAAGGATTAGAAGTAACTTACCACTGTACTAAACAAAACAACAATTATGGTACTTGTGATCAACAATGCACTATCTGACTCTGAGGATTTTGAGAACTGCAATATAGTTGACAGTAAATGTAATGAGCAGTTTCAAGAACATAACATCATTTGCAACCAAATATTTGAAGAAAAGAAAATGAAAATCACAAGTTACCTCATTATAGGACAAAGCAATAGTAACTGCACCTCTCATTAGGCCTGCCCACCATATTATAAACTGAGAATTCAAATATATAGTTAGAGAGCTTACACTATAGCTTCAAGAAAACAGAACATTGTGCATAAATATATTGGATGCAAATTAACCTGCTGCCGGAATTTAATCTTCTCAGACTCTCTTTTCTTCGTGAAGTTTGCAATGTTCGCAAGAGGAAACACAAATGCTGCTCTTCCGACTAAAACTAATGCGAACAACGTTGAGCTCACAGCAACTGAAGTCGCTGGACTGGATTGAGGTGCATGAACAAGACAGATTGTTATGATCTCATTTGTTGAATGCTAATGAAACAATTATGGATTCTTTGGATTCATTCTTAATCGAAGCGATTTTGTCAGTACTGAAACATATAAGTCATTCCACTATATGTAGACCAACTAAAACATATAACAATCACAACAAGGTCTAGGAGTGAAACTGAAAGTAGTAGCATTACCTTGCATTACTGCTTTTCCATTTGTCGATGTCCAATGCATCCATTCCAACGTAAAGGAATATAAATGTTTCTGTGATAAATGATATTGTAGCAAATGTATGCCTGAAACCATCAAATACTATGACTAAGAATATTTAACTAGAATAAAGATGTGACTGAACTCTAATAGAGTAACTAGTAGTAAAAGTTTATGGTGACCAGATTGGTACACTACCTTGCACCAAGGCTCGTCCTCTCCTACTTAGCCCACAGAAGAAAATAGTGACAAGTACAATCAACCTACATCTAATACTATATGAACAATTAGCAGCTTCTCCTATCAAACACATTTGTTATTAGTCCACATTTCTTTTTTCCCTTTCAACTTCTTGTGCATGATTATTATCATTCAGAAACTTTCTATGCGATTTCTAAGGGTCATGAAACTCACATATTACATTTATTTTATTTCGGGTTTTCGTTGCCATAAGAACTTAACCATAATTTCATCATGATAATATGAAGAAGAGCCAAGGTGCTATGCAAAACAAGTCTGTAGAGTTAAGGTAGGGATACCTCAGCAAAACACTACCATATGTTTACACTAGATAGAAGGTTTATGCATCCCAAATTTGAATTAGTAATGGATTATATATACTTACCTGGTTGTTATCCGCGAGCTTTCTGTAACATTGTGCCATGTGTAGTGCGACATGACAATGCCACAGAAGAAAACTGTCAAAATCCCACTAAGGGACAGAAGCTGGAAAAAAGAGAGCAGAATTTATCAGTTTCTTCCCATCAGGCACTGCGCTATATATTTATGCAACCTCTAAGTTTGTGTTCTTCTTAACGCACAACTTCTATATTTAGCACATACTTTCCAGTAGTTGAAGTCAAGGCATTTAAACCAAAGCACGTACAAAAATTTATGTAATATAACCAAAATTATAGTAGTGTAAGTGTTATTGGTCATTACAAAAACATGCACAGGTATTCAATACAATTAAGTTTCTAAACATGAAAGCAAAAAAGATGTGTGTCGTACCTCTGCCAACATGTATGACAAATAAGCCATAATCATCATGATTGCAATTTCTCGATCTGTGGAGTGCCTGTTGATGAGAAAAATGATAACAAGATCAGTGAAATCACAGATACAAACACATAGAACTATAATCAATTACAAATTATACAGATTAAGCACTACACATCTTTTTCCCGCTCCAACAACTTCAGATAAAAACAATGATCACTTAAACGTATTTTTTGAGGAAGAAAACAAATTATATATTGCTATGGTATGGTCTGGAAAATTTGAAGTAGCAAATGCTGGAGCATAGACAAATGAATGTAACAGAGAGGAAAGGAGATTCTCAAAACAAAGATCAGTGTCACAGTTCACTATACCTTCCGAAATAAAGTGTTTTTATGATAAAAGCACTTAGAAGACCCACCTGAAACATATCCAAACACACATCATTAGTAGAACACATTTTTTTTAGATAAATCGCACATACAAGATGAACTGTGTCACAATTTTTGTGGAAAAAACCGTCAAGTGAATTATGTATATGAATGAACTCCAAATGATTTTTGTTTCCCGAAAACAGAACTTACAGCTATACCAAGAGCGGTACTGGTGAATAAGAGGTAAAGGAAGGTTCCCAACAATTTCAATGCTGTCAAAGCATCGATGTTGTTGAAATCAAGTGATTGGACTGAATTGAAAAGTACAATAGAGGTAGCATCGTTGACTACTCCTTCTCCAAATACTACACTGTAAAGGAACGGTGTTTCATCTTGACTGAGAACCTTGAACATGAGAGAAAGAGCACATATTAATGGCACATTTCGAGTTTTCACATACAAAGTTGTTTCAAGAAAAGGATAATAAGGGAAGCCTAGTGCACGAGGCTACCGCCATTGTGGGGTCTAGGGAGGGTTATTTGTGTCCGCGACCTTCCCTTTGCGTTTGCAGAGAGACTGTTTCCCAGACTCAAACCCGTGGCCTCAGGGCAGCAACCTTCCTGTTGCACCAAGGTTCACCCAAAAAGATGACTAAATCTATGTACCTGTAGTGTACAGACTGAATCAGTTGCCGAAAGAATGGCACCGACAGCTGCGAGTGTAGGTAGTTAAAATGATCAGCATATAATGATAGAGAGGTTGGCAAGAAATGGAAAATCAATTCAACATAGCGAATAATACCTAAATACTCCTGAATATCCAGATTTTTCACACCAATCTTCTTGAAAAGAAAAAAAGCACCTACAGAGTTTTGACAAAAAATAGTAATGAAGTTAGACTCTTGTTTGTTAATATAATAAGGGAAATAAAACCTGAAAATGACAGTCATCAAAACAACATAGAAAACTCAGAAAACAACAAAGTATTGAACAAGTTGTGAATCATATGTTTTTGTTTCAGATCAGGAAAATTCAGTTTAGAGTTCAAGAACCACTGATGCAGGAGATGGGGCAACACCGGGATTGACAGTGATGTCTATGCCATATTTTCAGGCTCTTAGCTCGTTTGAATGGGCGTGTGGGTCATTTACATTTTCAGCAATTTTCAGATATTTTGAATTTGGGATTACTTTCAGCTATTGTTTGGACTGAGAATTATACCTAGCTATTGTGCAATGACTTGTGTTTTCTAAATTTCATAGGAGAACTAGGGTTATCTCTAGCTTTCTTGTGTTTTGGCCGTCATTTTCAATAAAAGTTGCATCAAACAGGCAATGGTGGAAAAGATAAGAGCCCATAGATCTTACACAGTGATATGAGGCAAAATGAAATCACAGTGCCAAATACTCCAAACAACAAAATTGTAGTGAAGTTCTTGAAAAACTGTTTCTTCTTGACCTGGAAACTGAAACAAAATCCAAAAGTTAAGATATAAATCTCAAGTCGGATTGTTTCTTCATATTCGAACAAAAAAGACTGTCTACAAGATCCAACAGATTGTAAGTGTAACTGTGTGGCAACAAGAAGGAAGTTGAGATCTTCATTAATCATTACCATAGAACAACAAAATCAAAAAAACAAATCATTTACCAAAGAAAGTTGGGGTCAGCTACATGAACCCTAACGCAAAACTCCTCGTGATCTCTTCCTCGTTTCTTCTTTCACCATGTCGTCTTATCTAACACTACCTCCACTGTGAAGTCATGCCTATCAAATCTTCACTCATAATCTTATCCCATCTTAACATAGCACACAGGCCCAACCCCTAACCCGTCAAATGGGACTAACCTCCCTACACTCCTCATGTCCAAATTGAAACTTTATGCACATTTTCAAAGTTCCGAGTACCAAATTGTGTATCAGTCTAAAGTTAGTGAACCATCTTTAATCGAAACTAACTCAATTCTTGCTCGGGTAGCTTCAATCTCGATCTTACACTTCCTAATTTTACCATAAATTCACTAGCCCCACACTATCTCAAGTGACCAAAAATTGGAAATTGCAATCACAATTATAAACAAAACTTGAGAAACGCATCAACCCACAATCCAAAACCAAAACATTTCAAACAAAATTCCCAAAACAGTAAAAACATAAACAGCACAAACATACCCAGCATTGAAAATAATCGGAGGAAGCAAATACAGGAAGAACAAGTCCTCATTGAACACCAAAATATGCGAACTCGATCCCTTACTGACCAGCAACACCACCACTCCAGAAACCAAACCCTGAGATCCAAAAAACCCCAAATTCAGATCCAAATTCCAAAATCCAAAAAAAAAAAAACAAAAACCCATACACAACATACCAGAAGAATCGCAGTGGTGGACTCGTTAGCCCACCGATTCTCCTCGAGGAGGTGGCCGATTATGATGCAAGCACAGAGCAGAGCAAAGAAGACGGTGATAGCGATGACGGTGCTGGTGTTGAGAAACGACGACGACGAAGACGAAACTGCCGAATTTTGAGCTACTGATGACAAAAGTAATGGCAGAGCTTCAAGGGAAGTATAGTTGGTCGCCATTTTTGGGTTTGGAGTTTGAAATCGGAGATGGGAAAAAATGGCATTCACGAAACAGAGGATTGAAAACAGAGGAGATGGGTCGTTGGAGAAACAGAGTAATTGGTATAGAATGTGGTGGTGTGGTGTGTTGTGTGTGGAGGTTTCTTAGAATATTATTATAAATTATTGTTAAATTCGTTTTTAATTTCAGACCGCAAATTTGGAGGGAAGAATGGTAGTTGGTGCTGACAATGGTTTTGAAAACCATCTGCCTAACCGTCACCACATATACATATAGTCATATATATACAAACATATTTTGTTTGGCTAATGTTTGTGTTTTTTATCCGAATCGGGATGCGTGATGAGGTGGAGATTCGGGTTTCAGATCAGATTTTACGGTTTTGGGTTGGGATGTCTCACCCAAACTCGAATCGAAAAAGGTTCGGGATGCGGGGTTCAGGTGCACGTGCTATTTGAATTTCGTGTTGGATTTGTTTGGATTCAAGTTGATAAAGGGTAATCTAATCCAAAATGGGTTTGGGTCAGATCAGATCGAATATTAATTTTTTAGTGTAAAATGTGCAGATGCGTGATGAGATGACGATTCAGATTTCGATTAAAAATTTACTGGTTTTGGTTGGAGATGACTAATCTAAATTCGAACCGAAAGAGGTTCGTGATCATTCGGGTTGTGGGTTTCGAGTAGAGATGTGATTGGAATTCAGGCCGGATATATTCCGATCCAAGTTGATGCATGGTAGTCTTATTCAAAATATATTCATATCATATTTTAGATTTAAAATGTGAAGATTTGTATAACTCGGACCATTCTTTTAATAAGTTTGATCTTTCCTGCCCTGAAAAGTTGATTGGATCATATCCGGTTTGTCATCTAGCTTTTGAGCAGTAGTTCGGGCCAGGTTCCGCAGTGGTTTGCTCGTGTTCCGCGACTTGATCAGACAATGGGTCGGTCCATTTTACGACACCCAAACTTGCATACTTGGTTTGGAATACATTGAATCAAACTCATTCAATCTTCAATCACACATTTTACATAATCTTGATTAAATTCAGCTAAGTCTCACTCTACAAATTTGAAAGAATTAGTATTTCTATGTATATTTTTTTTTAAGTTTTCAATTTTAATTGTTATGAGTCAAATTTACAATTTCTCTAAAACAACGTGATCTTTAATTTTCTATCTCTAAAAATATTAAAATTTTAGTACTTTTGTTGGACTTCAATTGGCAATTGTACTTTCTTAAAATGTTTGGGAAGGATTGGAAACTAAATGCTTGAATATTAGGTGAGATCTAAATTATCATGTTGACAAAATATTAATTTGTTTTTATTTGTTCTTCAAATTCTTATTTTTTTCATTTAATAAAAAAAAAAGTAGTTGACCAATCGTTGGTTGGTCCAGTGGTGCCAGGGGCTGGACTTTGGTAGGGCGAACTACGGTTCGATCCCCCA